>JAXIVJ010008057.1:30000-57420 GCA_036785665.1 Chirona hameri | reverse complement strand
TTTCCTATTTTTGAGGTATGATTTTAACCACTCGAAAACCGTTCCTGAGATGCCGAAATCGTGTTTGCATTTGTATAATAGTCCTTTGTGCCAAATTTTGTCAAAATATTTTGAAATATCTAAATAGACAGCAGTAAAATCACGCCCAGCATCCAGTGATTTATAAAGGTTGTGCGTGAGGTATAATAGCTGTTGTTCTGGGCTGTGGTGTTTCCGGTACCCGCTTTGCTTGTCAGTGAGTAGGGAGTGTTCGGTGATGTGTGAGTATATTTGTTTGTATACAACCTTTTCAAATACTTTTGAGAGAACGGAAAGAATGCTAATTGGTCGATAATTCACATAGTCTGACGGTGATCCCTTATTTTTATAGATTGGTCTCACATTCGCTTCCTTGAATTTGCTCGGAAATATTCCTAGAGAGAGCGATTTGTTGTATAGTTCTGATAGGGGCTTGGCAATAAGGAGAGCTGTTATTTTTAAGAATTTAACGGGCAAAGCATCCGGGCCAGTGGATTTGTTGGGATTCAGCGAATTTAGAATTTTCATAACCTCATGTTCGTCTGTAGTGACTGAGTGAAGAATGGGTACTGGCGTTGTGCTAGGGTTTCGAGGGGGCTGGTGTGTGTCAGGTATGTTTAGTGTCGACTGTGCGGCAAAGTGGTTGTTTAGTAATGTCGCTTTGTCAAAGTCTTCCGTTATTACGTCTCCGTTAGGTGCTTCGAGTGGTGGAATGGCGTCGTTGCGTGTGCGTCCAGTCATGGTGCGTAGGGTTTGATGATATTTATAGGGATCGTGTTTTTGTGATAATAATTTGTCTACCTGCTTTTTCATGTGCTCGGATTTTAAGTGTCCGTTTAAAGATGTAACTGTGTTTCTTTGATGTCTCCATCTTGACCAGTTATGATTGGTCGGTGTATTTTTTGCGATTTTAAACAGGCGGTCACGTTTTCGAATGTTTTTCTTTAGTTCTGGCGTTACCCATGGTTTTTGGTTTGATTTTAATTTTATATTTTTTGTCGGAATGGATGCTTTGGCGGCGGTGTGTAGGACTGAGATGAACTCGTCTGTTGCTGTGTCGATGTCATTGTCTAATATGTCAGTCCAGTCTGTGTCAAGTAGGAGCCGGGTTAAAAGTTCTGTGTTCATTTTTGAATAGTCCCATATAGCTATATATGTTTCGCGCTGGTCTAGCGTAATTGTCAGGTTTAGCGTTGCGAATATGGGAAAATGGTCTAGGTTTGCGAAAGATGACAATGTTCCACTATGAACAATTACTTCCCTGTTACTGGTGAATATGAGGTCTCTAAGATTGCTAGTATTTTGTGCTATGCGTGTTGGTTCGTCCATTATCTGGTGTAGGCCCAACGTGTTTGCGGTATTATTTAGCTTGATGTCGAAAGGCGTTACACCGCTGTGTGAGAATTTAGCTTGGTCTAGGTATATATTTCCTGCATTGAAATCACCGAGAACCAGTATAGCTGTTGGTGCGTGAGCTTGCGCTAGGCTTACTGATTCAGATAAGTTTTCTGTGAATGTTTGCAGCCTGTCCGCGGTTAAATTTGGGGGAAGGTATATACAACATATCAGCAAAGAGAAATCACCCGTCTTTAATTTTGCCCAAATCCATTCCTCGTCTTTACCCTCCAGGTCATGTAGTCTTTGAACGGGCAATGATGCTTTAACATATAGTGCCACCCCTCCACCGTGTCTTGTTCTGTGCCTTGTGAAAGGTGTGTGATATCCACTGATTGAATATAAGCTGTTTGCTACCGAGCTATCGAGTTTTGTTTCTGTCAAAGCGAGGATGTCTATTTTATTTGCATCGACAAATTGGCGAAGTTCGTCAACCTTGTTGTTTGCAGTAATGCTGTTTATGTTTATATGCGACACATTTACGTGGTGTGTTTTGGACCTTGGACCTGGGTTAGGCTCGATGCCGCTAATGCTAAGTAGTATATTTACGTTGTTTAATGAACCGACACGGGAGAAATACCCGTTTGAGTAAGTATTGATAATGACCGGTGACTGAGAAAAGCCTCGAGTGGTTGATGTGTGGTGTCTAGTGAACGGAGTGTGGTGTAATGCTGTGTAATGCTCTGTGCGAGAGGGTATGCCACGTACTGCGCGGACAGGCCCCGGCGGCGGCCGCGGTCGGCTGAAGGCCCGTGATCTGGAGTAAAGTAAAAAGACGTAGGCCGGGGGTGCGTAGACCGGGGTGAGCGGGGCAGCCCAGCGAGGCGGCGGCAGAGTCAGCAGGACGCCTGGCAAACAGGCAGCGGTGGCGGCGAGCACGTTAGAAACAGTTTACAAAATTTACTCGAGACTAGAGTGAAACAAAACAAAACAGACAATGTCATCAAAATCAACTGAAAGACGAACAAGCTCGATAAACACAGACAACAACCAACCAAAGGGCAACCAGCAGCAAAAACAAACTATAGTTGACAGATTGCAGCCAACTGGGGGTCAACGAAACAGCAAACATAAACTACAACCAACCAGAGGTCAACCAACAACACCACGATATACCGCATGTAGCAACCGTTAAACACTCGCAGCTCCCCGCGACCCCAGCTGTCTAGCAAAAAACACCACCACGCTCCGGCGCTCCACCCCACCCCGCGGACGGAACACGCGCGGCTGGCCCCGCATGCGCGTTCTCGACTGACAGCTGATGATGGCCAGGTTCCCGGCCGACCCACAAGCTAGGTCAAGGTCACACGACAGCCACTCCTCCGCTCGTCACACGGCCGCGGCGGCGCGAGCCCACGGGGTAGGGGGGGGGGGGGGATAACGGAAACCATCTTATGTTACACAAAACATCGCAGCCACCCCAGCCACCCCATAGCTACCCCAGGCATCCCATAGATACAGAGGAGGTGGCTGTCCACTGGGCTGATGCACACAGTACAACACAGGATATCGGAGTATTAACCCATACAGCACATTGCACAACACGGTAATATAATGGTATAGTGGCGTCTTAACAATTAACCCACACTCTTCAACGCAAGGAGGTGGCGTCCTACGCCACACACTGCAACAAAGGGCAGCAGCGTCCCAACGAACAGAGCGTAATACAGGCTAGCTTGGACCGAAGGCGTTTAACAATAAGGTGGCGGGGGGAGGGGAGGGACACATCAGCAGTGTTCGGTCTCCGCCACCGCGGGACTTCCTAACTCCACACTCGGCACCGACGGCTCCGCACAGGACCCACGACCCAACCAACCTCGTTTGACAGTACCTGGTACATTGGTGTGCTGTGGAAGGGAGGCTCGGGTCCCGAGACCGGCCGCCCGGGCAGCGACTCGACCACGGGGTGCACGCAGTCGGTGGAGATTGCTGAGATGGTGGCCGGGCCCAGGGTTTGGCGCGGCCCCCTATCCGACAGCTCTCGGATCGGGCGTCCCCTCCCGGTGCACCTGCACCGGGTATAGACTGCAGATCAGGCGCGCCCGCCGCACCGGCGTCCGCTACGGACAGCTAATCGAGATACGGCCATGACCCGGCGGGCGCCAGGCACACAACAGGGGCGGCTCTAGGTCAACTTGCCGGGGGGCAGGGGCGGCTCTCGGACGACTCGTCGGGGGCGGCAAGGGCGGCTCCAGTTCGACTTGCCGGGGGTGGCAGGGGCGGCTCCAGGTCAACTTGCCGGGGGGGGGGGGAGGGGCGGCTCTCGGACGACTCGTCGGGGGCGGCAAGGGCGGCTCCAGTTCGACTTGCCGGGGGTGGCAGGGGCGGCTACAGGTCGACTTGCCGGGTTGGCATGGGCGGCTCCAGGTCAACCTGCTGGGGGTGGCAGGGGCGGCTCCAGATTACTTGGCACGGGTAGCAGGGACGGTAGAACCGGCGCTGGGGAAGCAGGCGCGACGGCAGCGGCCCTACTGGCGAGCCGTAGACCGGCTACCGGCCCGCTGTCTCGTCACGATGGTGTAGCCGTCCCGGTCCACCGCCGCCGCCGCAGCCGCCGCGGGCAGCCGAGATCTCGGCTCGACGATCTTGAGAAGGTCGCTGATGGATCGGATGACCTTGGTGGGCGAGTTCTCTTGCTGGCGAACCTTGAGCTTGCCCACATCAGACCAAGCCGCAAAAATCTTGCCTTCCTTGCGGAACTGTCGGGCTTTGTACAGAATGTACTGATTGTCTCGGGTTAGATTGTCTGAGACAAACACCTTGCTGGCGGTCTGGACACTCACCGTCGAGCCTTCGAACGCGACGGGGCGTCTCAGCTTCTTCCTGGCGTCGTATAGTTCTTGACGCTTCGCGAAGCTGTTGAACATGACGACGATTGTGCGCGTCTTGCCTGCCTTTGGGGTGCCGACCCGATGTGAGCGGTCGATGTCTTGTTGAGACACCGTCACTCCAGCCATCTTGGCAGTGTCCACAACCAGCTGGTCTGTATCCTCGTTTGGGCCCTCCGGGATGTCGCTGACGTTGACACACAGGCGCCTTGAATACTGCTCAAGTGTGTTTAGCTGGGCTTTGGTCTCCGTCAACTCCTCCTTGAGCTCGATATACTCCTCGTTGAACTTCTCCTTGAGCTCGCTGATCTCAGCGTCCTTGACGGCCACCGCCTCGGCGACCGCTACTGAAATCGCAGCTCTCACCTGCTCTCTAATCAGTTCTTGGAAGGGGCTCTCCTTCATGGCGTCCATTAGAGCGCGCTTCACGTCAGCTTCGTTCATAATTTCAGCCTCCTGAATTGCACTCGCCGCCACCACTGCTCAGCACTGGGTCTCTGGTTCGCTCACGGGTGCACCGGGCTGGGGCTCGCTAACACAGACCCAGACAAACACCGGGAAACCGGTTCCGTCGGGCGCGGGCGGAGCGATCACGCACTGATCCGACCTCGGCGGCGGTCGGCGGTCAGGGGTCAGGGGTCAGGAGGGCTACTACACAGACCACTGCTGGTCTGTGTAGCTCCCCAGCTGACCACTGCTGGTCTGTGTAGCTCCCCAGCTGACCACTGCTGGTCTGTGTAGCTCCCCAGCTGACCACTGCTGGTCTGGGTAGTAGCTCCCCAGCTGACCACTGCTGGTCTGTGTAGTAGCTCCCCAGCTGACCACTGCTGGTCTGTGTAGTAGCTCCCCAGCTGACCACTGCTGGTCTGTGTAGTAGCTCCCCAGCTGACCACTGCTGGTCTGTGTAGTAGCTCCCCAGCTGACCACTGCTGGTCTGTGTAGTAGCTCCCCAGCTGACCACTGCTGGTCTGTGTAGCTCCCCAGCTGACCACTGCTGGTCTGTGTAGCTCCCCAGCTGACCACTGCTGGTCTGTGTAGTAGCTCCCCAGCTGACCACTGCTGGTCTGTGTAGTAGCTCCCCAGCTGACCACTGCTGGTCTGTGTAGTAGCTCCCCAGCTGACCACTGCTGGTCTGTGTAGCTCCCCAGCTGACCACTGCTGGTCTGTGTAGCTCCCCAGCTGACCACTGCTGGTCTGTGTAGCTCCCCAGCTGACCACTGCTGGTCTGTGTAGTAGCTCCCCAGCTGACCACTGCTGGTCTGTGTAGCTCCCCAGCTGACCACTGCTGGTCTGTGTAGCTCCCCAGCTGACCACTGCTGGTCTGTGTAGCTCCCCAGCTGACCACTGCTGGTCTGTGTAGCTCCCCAGCTGACCACTGCTGGTCTGTGTAGTAGCTCCCCAGCTGACCACTGCTGGTCTGTGTAGTAACTCCCCAGCTGACCACTGCTGGTCTGTGTAGTAGCTCCCCAGCTGACCACTGCTGGTCTGTGTAGCTCCCCAGCTGACCACTGCTGGTCTGTGTAGTAGCTCCCCAGCTGACCACTGCTGGTATGTGTAGTAGCTCCCCAGCTGACCACTGCTGGTCTGTGTAGCTCCCCAGCTGACCACTGCTGGTCTGTGTAGTAGCTCCCCAGCTGACCACTGCTGGTCTGTGTAGTAGCTCCCCAGCTGACCACTGCTGGTCTGTGTAGTAGCTCCCCAGCTGACCACTGCTGGTCTGTGTAGTAGCTCCCCAGCTGACCACTGCCGGTCTGTGTAGCTCCCCAGCTGACCACTGCTGGTCTGTGTAGTAGCTCCCCAGCTGACCACTGCTGGTCTGTGTAGTAGCTCCCCAGCTGACCACTGCTGGTCTGTGTAGCTCCCCAGCTGACCACTGCTGGTCTGTGTAGTAGCTCCCCAGCTGACCACTGCTGGTCTGTGTAGTAGCTCCCCAGCTGACCACTGCTGGTCTGTGTAGTAGCTCCCCAGCTGACCACTGCTGGTATGTGTAGTAGCTCCCCAGCTGACCACTGCTGGTCTGTGTAGTAGCTCCCCAGCTGACCACTGCTGGTATGTGTAGTAGCTCCCCAGCTGACCACTGCTGGTCTGTGTAGTAGCTCCCCAGCTGACCACTGCTGGTCTGTGTAGCTCCCCAGCTGACCACTGCTGGTCTGTGTAGTAGCTCCCCAGCTGACCACTGCTGGTCTGTGTAGTAGCTCCCCAGCTGACCACTGCTGGTCTGTGTAGTAGCTCCCCAGCTGACCACTGCTGGTCTGTGTAGTAGCTCCCCAGCTGACCACTGCTGGTCTGTGTAGTAGCTCCCCAGCTGACCACTGCTGGTCTGTGTAGTAGCTCCCCAGCTGACCACTGCTGGTCTGTGTAGTAGCTCCCCAGCTGACCACTGCTGGTCTGTGTAGTAGCTCCCCAGCTGACCACTGCCGGTCTGTGTAGTAGCTCCCCAGCTGACCACTGCTGGTCTGTGTAGTAGCTCCCCAGCTGACCACTGCTGGTCTGTGTAGTAGCTCCCCAGCTGACCACTGCTGGTCTGTGTAGCTCCCCAGTTGACCACTGCTGGTCTGTGTAGTAGCTCCCCAGCTGACCACTGCTGGTCTGTGTAGTAGCTCCCCAGCTGACCACTGCTGGTCTGTGTAGTAGCTCCCCAGCTGACCACTGCTGGTCTGTGTAGTAGCTCCCCAGCTGACCACTGCTGGTCTGTGTAGTAGCTCCCCAGCTGACCACTGCTGGTATGTGTAGTAGCTCCCCAGCTGACCACTGCTGGTCTGTGTAGTAGCTCCCCAGCTGACCACTGCTGGTCTGTGTAGTAGCTCCCCAGCTGACCACTGCTGGTCTGTGTAGTAGCTCCACAGCAACTAACCACTGCTGGCCGCCCGCCGTGCGGGGTGTCGGCCGCCTGCTGTGAACGGCGAGCCGACCGACCGACCAGACTTGGATTTTTGCCCATTTTCTGGACTTTACTCTCCGGGACCAGAGGCATTTTGCATAAAACTTACGATTTACGTGGTCGGAGTAAATTAACGTGGTCTGAGAAAATCTAAGAAAGAGCAGATTCTACGAAGCTTCGTAATTTGTGTTTCACGAACCTCTTATTTTATTTTTTAGAATGTGCCGGATTCTAGGATATGACGTCATATCGAGAATAAAGTAGTGTAAAATAGAAGCAGCGCATCCAAGCTATTTACATCATGGTTACACAACACTTGGGCATAAATCTAATAAGAAATACCTTTGAATTCATCTGGAACCAATTTTATCAGCATTGATATTAGGATCTGTCTTAGAAAGTGATGTTCATCTGCCTCCCAGTGATCCGCGGTTATTTTGTAAACAATGCACACCTACTGGATTCCGCTTGAGGTTTGAGCTGTTTCAGCGTGGTGTAGGTGCTATATTTCGAATTATCTAAGTAAGTTAATCTAGGGCCTCCGCCACGGGAGGAGTGTTCCTCCTCCATTATTGAGCCAAGGGGGATTATCCCCCTAATTTTCCCTCACAAACAACTAGCAATCAGTGTTCAGTTGTGCTCATTATTTGTTACCTCTCCCCTATTCAACAAGCTTTCACTGACGCTCCATCCACACCCACCCCCCCCCCCCCCCCCCCCTCCCCCCGCTCAACAGCTTTTCACTGACGCTCCCCGCCGGTGACCACTCTGTTGGTGACCACTCGGCTTCCCTCGATCCCGCCCCCACCCCCCGCCCAATTGCAAAGGCGTGGTGGAGCCCCGAGCCTGTCTATCATCTGGGACGACGTTGGAAAGGATTCCGCCATAAATTCGGGACGTTATGCGGTACCACGTCCTTTGACCTTGAATTCGACCTCCAAGGTCAAAGGTCACGGGTCAGGTCACGGTGACGGATTTAGATATGGAGTATGTCTATCATCTGGGACAACTTTGGTAACGATCCGGCAATACATTCGGGACATTATGCGATACCCCGTCCTTTAACCTTGAATTTGACCTTAAAGGTGACCTTGAACAGCAATATGAAGGTCATATTCGTGATCAGCGTGCCAGAATTGACTGAGCCGAGATTTGGGGCGAATCTGAATCTGTCGCCGAATCCCTCGCTGAATTAGTCGCTAACTTCACGGACGTGATTTACCTGAATGATTCCGGCACAGGCCACTCCATGCTTATTCTGGGACGGAACGTCCTTGGGCGTCTTCGGCGACGGTTTTCCAGTTGGAGAACTTCTTCGTCCTCGACAAACTCCATTTATCCGCGCTCCTTATCAGTAATACTATAGAAAACCGATAGGCTTACCAAATATCGCCCTCAAAATCAAAGCAACACTACCCTTCGTCGATTTTTTTCCCTTCTAGTTTAGGATTTCCACATTTATGGCGCGGATGCGGCGTGATAACCAGACTACTTTTTCTTAAATCTTATTTGTTTATGAAACAGGACTCCCTTCGAACGGCTTCACGCACCGTCGTAGATTCCTCACAGTCCTTTTTTATTTCTAGGATCTTGATGAACACGATGTCTTAGAAATATTTACGATTCTAAGAGGAATCGTACTTTCCCCGTTGCGTAAGTTGTATGCAAAAGGCGTCAGGTCATGAAACGAAAATCCAACACTGCAACCAACCAACCGACCGACCGACCGACCGACCGAGAACATCTTGCCGGGCTCCGGTCCTGAATTTCCGCATTCCGGTCCGTACGGAACGAATCTACCCGTCCCGTACGGTCCAGTGACTAGCGGTTCCGGTCCTGAATTCCGGCAGCTCTACCCGTCCCGTACGGTCGTGACTAGCGGTTCCGGTCCTGAATTCCGGCAGGTCTACCCGTCCCGTACGGTCCAGTGACTTGCGGTTCCGGTCCTGCATTCCGACAGCTCTACCCACCCCGTACGGTCCAGTGACCAGCGCGGCGGTGTCGGTGCCGGTCCTGAAATCCGGCAGCTCTACCCATCCCGTACTGTCCAGTGACCAGTGGTGCCGGTCCTGAATTCCGGCAGCTCTACCCGTCCCGTACGGCCGTCCAGTGACTACCATTGTCGGTCCTGAATTCCGGCAGCTCCACCCGTCCCGTACGTTCCAGTGACCAATGACTACCCGTGTCGGTCCTGAATTCCGGCAGCTCTATCCGTCCCGTACATTCCAGTGACCAGTGGCTACCCGTGTCGGTCCTGAATTCCGGCAGCTCTATCCGTCCCGTACGGTCCAGTGACCAGTGACTACCCGTGTCGGTCCTGAATTCCGGCAGCTCTATCCGTCCCGTACGGTCCAGTGACCAGTGACTACCCGTGCCGGTCTCGCCGAAGCCAATCAGCCGGAGTGTCGATAAAGCGGGTGTCGCGCGGGACGGCGACGGGGGCCGGAGCCGTCTGGTGCGGCGCGGTGATGTGACCCCAGTGGCGGGTCGCCACCCAGCGGTCACGGCAATAGGCACAAAACCTGAACACTGATCCGCCAAACCATCGGGGACTGCATTTTTAGATTTAGTTCAAATCCTCTGTTTTTAGGAATAGCAATAGTTCCGAAATGGTCAGTCAGTCAGTCAGTCAGTCAGTCAGTCAGCCAGTCCGGCCGGCCGGCGGCGGGTGCTCAGTCTAGGGTGGGGAATATCGATAATTTGTATCGATAGTTGTTTTGATCGGTATTTATCGTTTATCGATACATTTGTCTCAATTTATCGATGAATTGTTTCAGCTCTACAAAAAGTACTAAATCTCAAAATTGCAATGATTAAAACCCGTCCGTCTCAACTCAGCGGTCGTTCTGTCGAGCGCGAAATGCTGGACCGTTTCATGCGAGTGCGCCCGCCGCTGACCGATGCACTGGATGATAAGTCTGTTCCATTCCACTTCACTGAGGCAGATTTCAGCGTGTTAGCTGATCTTGTGGCGGGACTCAAGCCAGTGAAAATGGCAGTATCGGCCCTCCGTGAACGAGGCTCTACGCTTCTCACGGCCCTCTGTGAACGAGGCTCTACGCTTCTCACGGCAGAGGGGGGCCATATCATCACAGAGTGTGAACGAGGCTCTACGCTTCTCACGGCAGAGAGGGCCATCTCATCACAGAGTGTGAATGAGGCCCTACGCTTCTCACGGCAGAGGGGTCATCTCATCACAGAGTGTGAACGAGGCTCTACGCTTCTCACGGCAGAGGGGTCATCTCATCACAGAGTGTGAACGAGGCTCTACGCTTCTCACGGCAGAGGGGTCATCTCATCATAGAGTGTGAACGAGGCTCTACGCTTCTCACGGCAGAGGGGCCATCTCATCACAGAGTGTGAACGAGGCTCTACGCTTCTCACGGCAGAGGGGCCATCTCATCACAGAGTGTGAACGAGGCTCTACGCTTCTCACGGCAGAGGGGCCATCTCATCACAGAGTGTGAACGAGGCTCTACGCTTCTCACGGCAGAGGGGGGCCATCTCACCACAGAGTGTGAACGAGGCTCTACGCTTCTCACGGCAGAGGGGCCATCTCATCACAGAGTGTGAACGAGGCTCTACGCTTCTCACGGCAGAGGGGGGCCATCTTATCACAGAGTGTGAACGAGGCTCTACGCTTCTCACGGCAGAGGGGGGCCATCTCATCACAGAGTGTGAACGAGGTTCTACGCTTCTCACGGCAGAGGGGGTCATCTCATCACAGAGTGTGAACGAGCCTCTACGCTTCTCACGGCAGAGGGGCCATCTCATCACAGAGTGTGAACGAGGCTCTACGCTTCTCACGGCAGAGGGGCCATCTCATCAGAGTGTGAACGAGGCTCTACGCTTCTCACGGCAGAGGGGGGTCATCTCATCACAGAGTGTGAACGAGGCTCTACGCTTCTCACGGCAGAGGGGTCATCTCATCACAGTGTGAACGAGGCTCTACGCTTCTCACGGCAGAGGGGGGTCATCTCATCACAGAGTGTGAACGAGGCTCTACGCTTCTCACGGCAGAGGGGGGGGGGCATCTTATCACAGAGTGTGAACGAGGCTCTACGCTTCTCACGGCAGAGGGGGGGGGGGGGCATCTTATCACAGAGTGTGAACGAGGCTCTACGCTTCTCACGGCAGAGGGGGCCATCTTATCACAGAGTGTGAACGAGGCTCTACGCTTCTCACGGCAGAGGGGGGCCATCTTATCACAGAGTGTGAACGAGGCTCTACGCTGCTCACGGCAGAGGGGGGCCATCTTATCACAGAGTGTGAACGAGGCTCTACGCTTCTCACGGCAGAGGGGGGCCATCTTATCACAGAGTGTGAACGAGGCTCTACGCTTCTCACGGCAGAGGGGGGGGGGGGCATCTTATCACAGAGTGTGAACGAGGCTCTACGCTTCTCACGGCAGAGGGGCCATCTCATCACAGAGTGTGAACGAGGCTCTACGCTTCTCACGGCAGAGGGGCCATCTCATCACAGAGTGTGAACGAGGCTCTACGCTTCTCACGGCAGAGAGGCCATCTCGTCACAGAGTGTGAACGAGGCTCTACGCTTCTCACGGCAGAGGGGCCATATCATCACAGAGTGTGAACGAGGCTCTACGCTTCTCACGGCAGAGAGGCCATCTCATCACAGAGTGTGAACGAGGCTCTACGCTTCTCACGGCAGAGGGGCCATCTCATCACAGAGTGTGCACGAGGCTCTACGCTTCTCACGGCAGAGAAGCCATCTCATCACAGAGTGTGAACGAGGCTCTACGCTTCTCACGGCAGAGGGGCCATCTCATCACAGAGTGTGGACGAGGCTCTACGCTTCTCACGGCAGCGGGGGGCCATCTTATCACAGAGTGTGAACGAGGCTCTACGCTTCTCACGGCAGAGGGGCCATCTCATCACAGAGTGTGAACGAGGCTCTACGCTTCTCACGGCAGAGGGGGCCATCTTATCACAGAGTGTGAACGAGGCTCTTCGCTTCTCACGGCAGAGGGGGGCCATCTTATCACAGAGTGTGAACGAGGCTCTACGCTTCTCACGGCAGAAGGGGGCCATCTTATCACAGAGTGTGAACGAGGCTCTACGCTTCTCACGGCAGAGGGGGGTCATCTCATCACAGAGTGTGAACGAGGCTCTACGCTTCTCACGGCAGAGGGGGGCCATCTCATGACAGAGTGTGAACGAGGCTCTACGCTTCTCACGGCAGAGGGGGCCATCTTATCACAGAGTGTGAACGAGGCTCTACGCTTCTCACGGCAGAGGGGCCATCTCATGACAGAGTGTGAACGAGGCTCTACGCTTCTCACGACAGAGGGGCCATAAAGTTCATCATTCAAACTCTGTCGAAAGAAACCTAAAAACGTATGTGAAGATTCATGTCACGCTGTCGAACAGCGTACGTCACAGAGACGCAACAGACCGCTTGTTAAGTTGTTAAGATACCTCACCAGCACAGGAGAAGTGATGGGCCCAGATAACCGTGACACCGTGGGGTCCCAGCGATCTAACAGGCTCAACCTGCAGTCGACAGCAAACAAAGCTTCTGGTGAGGCTCCACGAAGAACGAGGGATACAAGAAGCGGAAAGCGGGAGAGGCGACTTCGGTGCTGAATCGGAGACAGAAGCAAATGAAGAAGATGACGGGGCCAACCTAATGGAAGACTTGAAAAGATCGATCATGGAATCTACCACACAGGGCGTGAAGCGGACGATGAGTGGGGGATACGCGGGTCCGAAGAGAGGAAAATGAGCGCATTTGAATCATCCGGATGTTTGTCGGGGAATCTCGACTTGCGTCACTACGAACTGCACCAGTCACTATGAACTGTTCAACCCGCAGGCGTTAAGCCAGAGAGGGCGTTATCGGCGGCTGGCCTCTTCCTGACAAAGCTGCGGTCGCGCATGAGCGACCAGGTTTTCGATGCGCTGTGCTTTCTGAAGGCATATTTTAAGTGTTGTGTGGATTGGTAGTGCAAATATACGTGGCAATGCAATATACGCGTTTAATCGATAAATTTATCGATTAATCGATAAATAGCAAAACAATATCGATTATCGATTAAATTCAAAAGTTCTATCGATTCCCAACCTTAGTGCTCACATGGCTCTGCCGCCGCCAGTGGCGGATCCAGAGGGGGGGGGGGGGGGTATGGGCCCTGGGTCCCTTGAACCTCGAAGGGGCCAATAGCCCGAGGGGGCCCCATAGCCAATCAAATTGACTCGAAACGAATTCCACTCCGTTTGCAAACAACTCGCAAGTAAATTTGCACACTCTGACCTCCAGAGGGCCCAGTCTGACTTCTAGAGGGCCCACTCTAACCTCCAGAGGGCCCATTCTGGCTTGAAGAGGGCCAATTCGGGCTTGAATAGGGTCAATTCTGGTTTGTAGAGGACTATTTTGGCATGTGAAAGGCATATTTTGAACTAAAAGGGTCTATTCTGGACTACATATTATTAAAGGTCAAAAGGGCCCACCAAGGCTTGATGGGGCCCACCAAGGCCTGGGGGCCCACTTTGCTACGTGGCCCCTCCTTGACCGAATCCTGGATCGGCCACGGGCCGCCGCTGCCGTGACAGATACCCTATCTGAGGCGGCGGGGCCATTATCGTGTCGGGGCCTTGAAACCGTCACTGGGCCGTGACCCAGCGACGGCTCTGCCGCCGGGATGGGGCGTGTAGCAGACACCCAGACAGCCGGGACGGGGTGTGTAGTACACCTAGACAGCCGGGACGGGGCGTGTAGCAGACACCCAGACAGCCGGGACGGGGTGTGTAGTACACCTAGACAGCCGGGACGGGGCGTGTAGTAGACACCAAGACAGCCGGGACGGGGTGTGTAGTACACCAAGACAGCCGAGACGGGGTGTGTAGTACACCTAGACAGCCGGGACGGGGCGTGTAGCAGACACCTAGACAGCCGGGACGGGGCGTGTAGCAGACACCCAGCCAGCCGAGACGGGGTGTGTAGTACACCCAGACAGCCGGGACGGGGTGTGTAGCAGACACCCAGACAGCCGGGACGGGGTGTGTAGTAGACACCAAGACAGCCGGGACGGGGCGTGTAGTAGACACCTAGACAGCCGGGACGGGGTGTGTAGTACACCTAGACAGCCGGGACGGGGCGTGTAGTACACCTAGACAGCCGGGACGGGGCGTGTAGCAGACACCCAGACAGCCGGGACGGGGTGTGTAGTACACCTAGACAGCCGGGACGGGGCGTGTAGTAGACCTAGACAGCCGGGACGGGGTGTGTAGCAGACACCCAGACAGCCGAGACGGGGTGTGTAGTACACCAAGACAGCCGGGACGGGGCGTGTAGTAGACACCAAGACAGCCGGGACGGGGTGTGTAGTAGACACCTAGACAGCCGGGACGGGGTGTGTAGTAGACACCTAGACAGCCGGGACGGGGCGTGTAGTACACCAAGACAGCCGGGACGGGGTGTGTAGTACACCCAGACAGCCGGGACGGGGCGTGTAGTACACCCAGACAGCCGGGACGGGGCGTGTAGTACACCAAGACAGCCGGGACGGGGTGTGTAGTACACCAAGACAGCCGGGACGGGGTGTGTAGTACACCCAGACAGCCGGGACGGGGCGTGTAGCAGACACCCAGACAGCCGGGACGGGGTGTGTAGTAGACACCCAGACAGCCGGGACGGGGTGTGTAGTACACCAAGACAGCCGGGACGGGGTGTGTAGTACACCCAGACAGCCGGGACGGGGCGTGTAGCAGACACCCAGACAGCCGGGACGGGGTGTGTAGTACACCCAGACAGCCGGGACGGGGCGTGTAGTAGACACCTAGACAGCCGGGACGGGGTGTGTAGTAGACACCAAGACAGCCGAGACGGGGTGTGTAGTACACCCAGACAGCCGGGACGGGGCGTGTAGCAGACACCCAGACAGCCGGGACGGGGTGTGTAGTACACCCAGACAGCCGGGACGGGGCGTGTAGTAGACACCTAGACAGCCGGGACGGGGCGTGTAGCAGACACCCAGACAGCCGGGACGGGGTGTGTAGCAGACACCCAGACAGCCGAGACGGGGTGTGTAGTACACCTAGACAGCCGGGACGGGGCGTGTAGTAGACCTAGACAGCCGGGACGGGGCGTGTAGCAGACACCCAGACAGCCGGGACGGGGTGTATAGTAGACACCCAGACAGCCGAGACGGGGTGTGTAGTACACCTAGACAGCCGGGACGGGGCGTGTAGTAGACCTAGACAGCCGGGACGGGGCGTGTAGTAGACACCTAGACAGCCGGGACGGGGCGTGTAGTAGACACCTAGACAGCCGGGACGGGGCGTGTAGTAGACACCTAGACAGCCGGGACGGGGCGTGTAGTAGACACCCAGACAGCCGGGACGGGGTGTGTAGTACACCAAGACAGCCGGGACGGGGCGTGTAGTAGACACCTAGACAGCCGGGACGGGGCGTGTAGTAGACACCTAGACAGCCGGGACGGGGCGTGTAGTAGACACCAAGACAGCCGGGACGGGGTGTGTAGTAGACACCAAGACAGCCGGGACGGGGCGTGTAGTAGACACCCAGACAGCCGGGACGGGGTGTGTAGTAGACACCAAGACAGCCGGGACGGGGCGTGTAGTAGACACCCAGACAGCCGGGACGGGGTGTGTAGTAGACACCAAGACAGCCGGGACGGGGCGTGTAGTAGACACCCAGACAGCCGGGACGGGGTGTGTAGTAGACACCAAGACAGCCGGGACGGGGCGTGTAGTAGACACCCAGACAGCCGGGACGGGGTGTGTAGTAGACACCAAGACAGCCGAGACGGGGTGTGTAGTACACCCAGACAGCCGGGACGGGGTGTGTAGCAGACACCCAGACAGCCGGGACGGGGTGTGTAGTAGACACCTAGACAGCCGGGACGGGGCGTGTAGCAGACACCCAGACAGCCGGGACGGGGTGTGTAGTAGACACCAAGACAGCCGAGACGGGGTGTGTAGTACACCCAGACAGCCGGGACGGGGTGTGTAGCAGACACCTAGACAGCCGGGACGGGGCGTGTAGTAGACACCTAGACAGCCGGGACGGGGCGTGTAGCAGACACCCAGACAGCCGGGACGGGGTGTGTAGTAGACACCAAGACAGCCGGGACGGGGCGTGTAGTAGACACCCAGACAGCCGGGACGGGGTGTGTAGTAGACACCAAGACAGCCGAGACGGGGTGTGTAGTACACCCAGACAGCCGGGACGGGGTGTGTAGCAGACACCAAGACAGCCGGGACGGGGCGTGTAGTAGACACCCAGACAGCCGGGACGGGGTGTGTAGTAGACACCAAGACAGCCGGGACGGGGCGTGTAGTAGACACCCAGACAGCCGGGACGGGGTGTGTAGTAGACACCCAGACAGCCGGGACGGGGTGTGTAGTAGACACCAAGACAGCCGGGACGGGGCGTGTAGTAGACACCCAGACAGCCGGGACGGGGTGTGTAGTAGACACCAAGACAGCCGAGACGGGGTGTGTAGTACACCCAGACAGCCGGGACGGGGTGTGTAGCAGACACCCAGACAGCCGGGACGGGGTGTGTAGTAGACACCTAGACAGCCGGGACGGGGTGTGTAGTAGACACCCAGACAGCCAGGACGGGGTGTGTAGTAGACACCCAGACAGCCGGGACGGGGTGTGTAGTACACCCAGACAGCCGGGACGGGGTGTGTAGTAGACACCCAGACAGCCGGGACGGGGTGTGTAGTACACCCAGACAGCCGGGACGGGGCGTGTAGTAGACACCAAGACAGCCGGGACGGGGTGTGTAGTAGACACCAAGACAGCCGGGACGGGGTGTGTAGCAGACACCCAGACAGCCGGGACGGGGTGTGTAGTACACCTAGACAGCCGGGACGGGGTGTGTAGCAGACACCTAGACAGCCGGGACGGGGTGTGTAGCAGACACCCAGACAGCCGGGACGGGGCGTGTAGTAGACACCCAGACAGCCGGGACGGGGTGTGTAGTACACACCCAGACAGCCGGGACGGGGTGTGTAGTACACCCAGACAGCCGGGACGGGGTGTGTAGTAGACACCTAGACAGCCGGGACGGGGTGTGTAGCAGACACCCAGACAGCCGGGACGGGGCGTGTAGTAGACACCCAGACAGCCGGGACGGGGTGTGTAGTACACACCCAGACAGCCGGGACGGGGTGTGTAGTACACCAAGACAGCCGGGACGGGGCGTGTAGCAGACACCCAGACAGCCGGGACGGGGTGTGTAGTACACCCAGACAGCCGGGACGGGGCGTGTAGTAGACACCCAGACAGCCGGGACGGGGTGTGTAGTACACACCCAGACAGCCGGGACGGGGTGTGTAGTACACCCAGACAGCCGGGACGGGGTGTGTAGTACACCTAGACAGCCGGGACGGGGCGTGTAGTAGACACCTAGACAGCCGGGACGGGGCGTGTAGTACACCCAGACAGCCGGGACGGGGTGTGTAGTAGACACCCAGACAGCCGGGACGGGGTGTGTAGTAGACACCAAGACAGCCGGGACGGGGTGTGTAGCAGACACCTAGACAGCCGGGACGGGGCGTGTAGCAGACACCAAGACAGCCGGGACGGGGTGTGTAGTACACCCAGACAGCCGGGACGGGGTGTGTAGTAGACACCCAGACAGCCGGGACGGGGTGTGTAGTACACCTAGACAGCCGGGACGGGGTGTGTAGTACACCTAGACAGCCGGGACGGGGTGTGTAGTAGACACCTAGACAGCCAGGACGGGGTGTGTAGTACACCCAGACAGCCGGGACGGGGTGTGTAGTACACCTAGACAGCCGGGACGGGGTGTGTAGTACACCTAGACAGCCGGGACGGGGTGTGTAGTACACCTAGACAGCCGGGACGGGGTGTGTAGTAGACACCTAGACAGCCAGGACGGGGTGTGTAGTACACCCAGACAGCCGGGACGGGGTGTGTAGTACACCCAGACAGCCGGGACGGGGTGTGTAGCAGACACCCAGACAGCCGGGACGGGGCGTGTAGTAGACACCCAGACAGCCGGGACGGGGTGTGTAGTACACACCCAGACAGCCGGGACGGGGCGTGTAGTAGACACCTAGACAGCCGGGACGGGGTGTGTAGTAGACCCAGACAGCCGGGACGGGGTGTGTAGTAGACACCCAGACAGCCGGGACGGGGCGTGTAGCAGACACCCAGACAGCCGGGACGGGGTGTGTAGTAGACACCTAGACAGCCGGGACGGGGCGTGTAGCAGACACCCAGACAGCCGGGACGGGGTGTGTAGTACACCTAGACAGCCGGGACGGGGTGTGTAGCAGACACCCAGACAGCCGAGACGGGGTGTGTAGTACACCAAGACAGCCGGGACGGGGCGTGTAGCAGACACCTAGACAGCCGGGACGGGGCGTGTAGCAGACACCCAGCCAGCCGGGACGGGGTGTGTAGTACACCTAGACAGCCGGGACGGGGTGTGTAGCAGACACCCAGACAGCCGGGACGGGGTGTGTAGTACACCTAGACAGCCGGGACGGGGTGTGTAGCAGACACCCAGACAGCCGGGACGGGGTGTGTAGTACACCTAGACAGCCGGGACGGGGTGTGTAGCAGACACCTAGACAGCCGGGACGGGGCGTGTAGTAGACACCCAGACAGCCGGGACGGGGTGTGTAGTACACCCAGACAGCCGGGACGGGGTGTGTAGCAGACACCTAGACAGCCAGGACGGGGTGTGTAGTAGACACCTAGACAGCCAGGACGGGGTGTGTAGTAGACACCAAGACAGCCGGGACGGGGTGTGTAGTACACCTAGACAGCCGGGACGGGGTGTGTAGTAGACACCAAGACAGCCGGGACGGGGTGTGTAGTAGACACCTAGACAGCCAGGACGGGGTGTGTAGCAGACACCCAGACAGCCGGGACGGGGTGTGTAGCACACCCAGACAGCCGGGACGGGGCGTGTAGTAGACACCCAGACAGCCGGGACGGGGCGTGTAGTAGACACCCAGACAGCCGGGACGGGGCGTGTAGTAGACACCCAGACAGCCGGGACGGGGCGTGTAGTACACCCAGACAGCCGGGACGGGGTGTGTAGCACACCCAGACAGCCGGGACGGGGCGTGTAGTAGACACCCAGACAGCCGGGACGGGGTGTGTAGTAGACACCAAGACAGCCGGGACGGGGTGTGTAGTAGACACCCAGACAGCCGGGACGGGGCGTGTAGTACACCTAGACAGCCGGGACGGGGTGTGTAGTACACCCAGACAGCCGGGACGGGGCGTGTAGTACACCTAGACAGCCGGGACGGGGTGTGTAGTACACCTAGACAGCCGGGACGGGGTGTGTAGTAGACACCTAGACAGCCGGGACGGGGCGTGTAGTAGACACCCAGACAGCCGGGACGGGGTGTGTAGTACACCCAGACAGCCGGGACGGGGCGTGTAGTACACCTAGACAGCCGGGACGGGGTGTGTAGTAGACACCAAGACAGCCGGGACGGGGTGTGTAGTAGACACCTAGACAGCCAGGACGGGGTGTGTAGCAGACACCCAGACAGCCGGGACGGGGTGTGTAGCACACCCAGACAGCCGGGACGGGGCGTGTAGTAGACACCCAGACAGCCGGGACGGGGCGTGTAGTAGACACCCAGACAGCCGGGACGGGGCGTGTAGTAGACACCCAGACAGCCGGGACGGGGCGTGTAGTACACCCAGACAGCCGGGACGGGGTGTGTAGCACACCCAGACAGCCGGGACGGGGCGTGTAGTAGACACCCAGACAGCCGGGACGGGGTGTGTAGTAGACACCAAGACAGCCGGGACGGGGTGTGTAGTAGACACCCAGACAGCCGGGACGGGGCGTGTAGTACACCTAGACAGCCGGGACGGGGTGTGTAGTACACCCAGACAGCCGGGACGGGGCGTGTAGTACACCTAGACAGCCGGGACGGGGTGTGTAGTACACCTAGACAGCCGGGACGGGGTGTGTAGTAGACACCTAGACAGCCGGGACGGGGCGTGTAGTAGACACCCAGACAGCCGGGACGGGGTGTGTAGTACACCCAGACAGCCGGGACGGGGCGTGTAGTACACCTAGACAGCCGGGACGGGGTGTGTAGTACACCTAGACAGCCGGGACGGGGTGTGTAGTAGACACCTAGACAGCCGGGACGGGGCGTGTAGCAGACACCCAGACAGCCGGGACGGGGTGTGTAGCAGACACCCAGACAGCCGGGACGGGGCGTGTAGCAGACACCCAGACAGCCGGGACGGGGTGTGTAGTACACCTAGACAGCCGGGACGGGGTGTGTAGTAGACACCAAGACAGCCGGGACGGGGCGTGTAGTAGACACCCAGACAGCCGAGACGGGGCGTGTAGTAGACACCCAGACAGCCGGGACGGGGTGTGTAGTAGACACCTAGACAGCCGGGACGGGGCGTGTAGTAGACACCCAGACAGCCGGGACGGGGTGTGTAGTACACCCAGACAGCCGGGACGGGGTGTGTAGCAGACACCTAGACAGCCAGGACGGGGTGTGTAGTAGACACCTAGACAGCCAGGACGGGGTGTGTAGTAGACACCAAGACAGCCGGGACGGGATGTGTAGTAGACACCAAGACAGCCGGGACGGGGCGTGTAGTAGACACCCAGACAGCCGGGACGGGGTGTGTAGTAGACACCAAGACAGCCGGGACGGGGCGTGTAGTACACCCAGACAGCCGGGACGGGGTGTGTAGTAGACACCTAGACAGCCGGGACGGGGTGTGTAGTACACCCAGACAGCCGGGACGGGGTGTGTAGTACACACCCAGACAGCCGGGACGGGGCGTGTAGTACACCCAGACAGCCGGGACGGGGTGTGTAGTAGACACCAAGACAGCCGGGACGGGGCGTGTAGTAGACACCCAGACAGCCGGGACGGGGTGTGTAGTAGACACCAAGACAGCCGGGACGGGGCGTGTAGTACACCCAGACAGCCGGGACGGGGTGTGTAGCAGACACCTAGACAGCCAGGACGGGGTGTGTAGTAGACACCTAGACAGCCAGGACGGGGTGTGTAGCAGACACCCAGACAGCCGGGACGGGGTGTGTAGCAGACACCTAGACAGCCAGGACGGGGTGTGTAGTAGACACCTAGACAGCCAGGACGGGGTGTGTAGTAGACACCAAGACAGCCGGGACGGGGTGTGTAGTACACCTAGACAGCCGGGACGGGGTGTGTAGTAGACACCAAGACAGCCGGGACGGGGCGTGTAGTACACCCAGACAGCCGGGACGGGGTGTGTAGTAGACACCAAGACAGCCAGGACGGGGTGTGTAGTAGACACCCAGACAGCCGGGACGGGGCGTGTAGCAGACACCCAGACAGCCGGGACGGGGCGTGTAGTACACCAAGACAGCCGGGACGGGGCGTGTAGTAGACACCCAGACAGCCGGGACGGGGCGTGTAGTACACCCAGACAGCCGGGACGGGGCGTGTAGCAGACACCCAGACAGCCGGGACGGGGTGTGTAGTACACCTAGACAGCCGGGACGGGGTGTGTAGTAGACACCAAGACAGCCAGGACGGGGTGTGTAGTAGACACCCAGACAGCCGGGACGGGGCGTGTAGCAGACACCCAGACAGCCGGGACGGGGCGTGTAGTACACCAAGACAGCCGGGACGGGGCGTGTAGTAGACACCCAGACAGCCGGGACGGGGCGTGTAGTACACCCAGACAGCCGGGACGGGGCGTGTAGCAGACACCCAGACAGCCGGGACGGGGTGTGTAGTACACCTAGACAGCCGGGACGGGGCGTGTAGCAGACACCCAGACAGCCGGGACGGGGTGTGTAGTAGACACCTAGACAGCCGGGACGGGGTGTGTAGCAGACACCCAGACAGCCGGGACGGGGTGTGTAGTAGACACCTAGACAGCCGGGACGGGGCGTGTAGTAGACACCCAGACAGCCGGGACGGGGTGTGTAGTACACCTAGACAGCCGGGACGGGGCGTGTAGTACACCTAGACAGCCGGGACGGGGCGTGTAGCAGACACCCAGACAGCCGGGACGGGGTGTGTAGTAGACACCAAGACAGCCGGGACGGGGTGTGTAGTACACCAAGACAGCCGGGACGGGGTGTGTAGTACACCTAGACAGCCGGGACGGGGCGTGTAGCAGACACCCAGACAGCCGGGACGGGGCGTGTAGTACACCTAGACAGCCGGGACGGGGTGTGTAGTAGACACCCAGACAGCCGGGACGGGGCGTGTAGCAGACACCCAGACAGCCGGGACGGGGTGTGTAGTACACCTAGACAGCCGGGACGGGGCGTGTAGTACACCTAGACAGCCGGGACGGGGCGTGTAGCAGACACCCAGACAGCCGGGACGGGGCGTGTAGCAGACACCCAGACAGCCGGGACGGGGTGTGTAGTACACCTAGACAGCCGGGACGGGGCGTGTAGTACACCTAGACAGCCGGGACGGGGCGTGTAGCAGACACCCAGACAGCCGGGACGGGGTGTGTAGTAGACACCTAGACAGCCGGGACCGGGTGTGTAGTAGACACCAAGACAGCCGGGACGGGGTGTGTAGTAGACACCTAGACAGCCGGGACGGGGCGTGTAGTAGACACCAAGACAGCCGGGACGGGGTGTGTAGTACACCAAGACAGCCGGGACGGGGTGTGTAGTACACCTAGACAGCCGGGACGGGGTGTGTAGTAGACACCCAGACAGCCGGGACGGGGTGTGTAGTAGACACCTAGACAGCCGGGACGGGGCGTGTAGCAGACACCCAGACAGCCGGGACGGGGTGTGTAGTACACCTAGACAGCCGGGACGGGGTGTGTAGCAGACACCCAGACAGCCGGGACGGGGTGTGTAGTACACCAAGACAGCCGGGACGGGGTGTGTAGCAGACACCCAGACAGCCGGGACGGGGTGTGTAGTACACCTAGACAGCCGGGACGGGGCGTGTAGTACACCTAGACAGCCGGGACGGGGTGTGTAGTACACCTAGACAGCCGGGACGGGGTGTGTAGTAGACACCCAGACAGCCGGGACGGGGTGTGTAGTAGACACCTAGACAGCCGGGACGGGGCGTGTAGCAGACACCCAGACAGCCGGGACGGGGTGTGTAGTACACCTAGACAGCCGGGACGGGGTGTGTAGCAGACACCCAGACAGCCGGGACGGGGTGTGTAGTACACCAAGACAGCCGGGACGGGGCGTGTAGTAGACACCCAGACAGCCGGGACGGGGTGTGTAGTACACCCAGACAGCCGGGACGGGGTGTGTAGCAGACACCCAGACAGCCGGGACGGGGTGTGTAGTAGACACCTAGACAGCCGGGACGGGGCGTGTAGTAGACACCCAGACAGCCGGGACGGGGTGTGTAGCAGACACCCAGACAGCCGGGACGGGGTGTGTAGTACACCTAGACAGCCGGGACGGGGCGTGTAGCAGACACCCAGACAGCCGGGACGGGGTGTGTAGTAGACACCTAGACAGCCGGGACGGGGCGTGTAGCAGACACCCAGACAGCCGGGACGGGGTGTGTAGTAGACACCAAGACAGCCGGGACGGGGCGTGTAGTAGACACCCAGACAGCCGGGACGGGGCGTGTGTCAGACACCTAGACAGCCGGGACGGGGCGTGTAGCAGACACCCAGCCAGCAGTTAGCATGCAGGGCCCGGTGCAGGGCGCCTCTGTGAGCCAATGTGGGCAAAGACCAGTGACCTACGTGTGTCTCACTAGAGAGGGAAATGATGAAAAAGAATTAGAAGAAAAAAAAACGCACGCATTAAGTACTTAAGCCATCGCGATCGAAAGCCTTCAGGCGTGTGGTCGTTGGAAGCTTTCGATAGCTAAATACCTCTGTGTGAGCTGTTTTTCGCAGCATGGATTTGAAAGTTCCCGCAGTGTCACGAGTTGTTGGCTGTTACGCTTCTCGTTTAGTCCGGGGACGGGGAGATTCTGCGTCGCTCCCTGCCCCTGCCTCAGCTCTCAGCTCCCTGCCCGGCACTGTGTCTCAGCACAGCCCCGGATACGACAGCCGGCTCCCATGGGGATGAGGTCGGTGTCACGCAGGTCACGGTCGGTGTCACGCAGGTCACGGTCTGTGTCACGCAGGTCACGGTTTGTGTCACGCAGGTCACGGGTCGGTGTCACACAGGTCACAACACTCTGCATTCCGCGTCACCACGGAACCACGAGAAGCACTAAGTCTCTCCAACATCCACTGAACAGCAATATAAAAAAACAGCAATATCAAAATAGGCGTCCAATTCCGATTCTCAGAGCAGACGGATTCCGAACTCCCTTGTCCATTTCCATTAGAATTACCTCAGCCTCAGCTCGGTTTTTTTCGTAACCTAGCAACACCGGCAAAAACAGTACCCAGTGTGGGCCCGACACAACTGTGCTATACTGGTATAACGCGAGCTGCCACCTGATCTGCTGTCTAGCATTGCTGAGAGGATGCGCGGGAGACTGATGCTAGGGCCAGAACCTACCCGTACCTACCCGTCTACCCATGCCGCTGTTCTGTCGCCGCCTGAGGCGACGCGACTAGTTGAGGCTACAAGCGGACTCTGAATCAATGAGATGATGTCATACGCTTGAATTCCTATGCTGCGAGACATATGTCGCTGTTCTCTGGCGCTAATGGAATATAACTATCCCTCGAGATCCATCACCAACGTCGCGATATCTTCCTTTCTTTTTCGACCTCCCTGGCTCTCGCTCTCGCTCTAGCCGGAGAGGGGGCGCTCTGGCCGCCTGAGAGGGGGCGCTCAGGTCACCTGAGAGGGGGCGCTCTGGCCGCCTGAGAGGGGGCGCTCTGGCCGCCTGAGAGAGGGCGCTCTAGCCGCCTGAGAGGGGGTGCACTGGCTACCTGGGAGGGGGCGCTATGGGCGCCTGAGAGGGGGCGCTCTGGCCGCCTGAGATGGGGCACTCTGGCTGCCTGAGAGGGGGCGCTCTGGCCGTCTGAGAGGGGCGCTCTGGTCGCCTGCGAGGGGCGCTCTGGTCACCTGAGAGGGGCGCTCTGGACGCCTGATATGGGTCGCTCTGGCCGCCAGAGAGGGGTGCTCTGGCCGCCTGAGAGGGGGCGCTCTGGCTGTCTGAGAGGGGGCGCTCTGGCCGCCTGAGAGGTGGCGCTCTGGCTGCTTGAAAGGGGTCGCTCTGGCCGCCTGAGAGGGGCGCTCTGTCCGCCTGAGAGGGGCGCTCTGTCCGCCTGAGAGGGGCACTCTGGCCGTCTGAGAGAGGGCCCTCTGGCTGCATGAGAGGGCCGCTCTGGCCGCCTGAGAGAGGGCCCTCTGGCTGCCTGAGAGGGGCCGCTCTGGCCGCCTGAGAGGGGGGCGCTCTGGCAGTCTGAGGGGGAGGGGGCACTCTGGCAGCCTGAGAGGGCCCTCTGGCTGCCTGAGAGGGGCCGCTCTGGCAGCCTGAGGGGGGCGTCTGGCCGCCTAAAAGGGGAGCTCTGGCCACCTGAGAGGGGCACTCTGGCTGCCTGAGAGGGGCGCTCTGGCCGCCTGTGTTGCAAGGCCTCATCTTACATGGATTTGAAAGGAAATAGTATCCGTTCACGAAAACACATGCTAATTTGGATGAAGCAATATGCCAAACGTTTATATTTGATACAAGAAAGCGTATACTTCAACATACCATAATTTAGCAGACTTGTAAATCGTGAGGTAGAAGCAAGGTCGATTGAAACCCTGGCGGATCTTTAGATAAAAGATATATTATTTAATGATCAGCAAGGCAAGAAAACATTTATTTTCGTTAGACAAAACGGTTGTTTATATTTATGCGAAGTTAAAGTTTCATCCGATTCTATCCAGTTTATTTATAACCCTTGTTTATGTTCCACTCAAATGTTCTGTGACGTTTCACGTATCCCTATTTCAAAGCCAGGATGAACCATACAATATGTTACAAGCGCTTTGTGAAAAAATATAATATTTGGATCCGTTGAAATGGTTTCGTTAGAACGTTTTTTTTTTTGGTCAGCATTCATACGTGTTGTTGGAACGTTTTTATCCGTATATTTTTTGGATCCGTTGGAATGGTTTCGTTAGAACGGTTTTTTGCAGCCTTCGTACGTGTTGTTGGCACGGCTTTTCTCCGTATATTTTGACAATACAAGGGGCGGGGCCGGTGGGGCCGCATTTGGAAGCGTTCGTATGTGAATCCGTTGGAACGTTTTTTTCTTCTCTCGTTGCAACGTTTTTTTTTCAGTGTTCGTACGTGTTGTTGGAACGTTTTTTTCCGTATTTTTGACAATTGCAAGGGGCGGGGCCGCGCAAATACATCGGACAACTTATTTACGACGCAGGGTTAGGTTTTATCTACGATATGGTCTTAGGGTCTGGGAGTGGAGACAGCCCCAGCCACCCCCCCCCCCCCCCCCCCCCCCTCCCCCCTCCCCGGTAGGTCGCAGCGCAGCGAGCGAATGCGAGCGGAGCGTTCTAAATGTGGATCCCTGTGGCCGTAATTGCTGTAAAGTTTAGGTCAGGTTGGATTATGTTATTATAACAATTTTTTAATTACAATTTTGTAATCACAATTTTGTTACTACAATTGTTTTAATTACAATATTTTAATAACATCGAACCCAGCGAAAATTAGCCTGCCTACACATTGTTATTTATCATGAAGGCATATGTTTCATGCACTCTATCTTGTGCGAATATGTACCAAACTTCCATGAACAATCAACAAGCATTTGAAAAAGTGCATTGAAATCGGCAGTTTTACTTGGCCCCGGACGGCGAACTCACGACTTATTCAAAACAAATCCATCAATTTTCAACAACAGGTATTTAATATATTACAATGCACACATGAAACATTTATCTAAACCATTTATCCATAATCAATCAATAACTGTTTCAGAAAACGGTGATGCATTCCGCGGATTAACTTGGCCAAGGACGGCGACGTATTTAGTGTATGCGATTTGTTTCATTGACCAATCAGGGACGTTGTGACGCTTCTTCGAGCACTTACTTCATTGCTGGCCCTAAGACTTGTTTACAAATAACATTCAAACCAGAGATAGTGATGGATTATACTGTTCGTCACCATATGTTAGTACATATTTTTTTTATTTCCCATAATTTAATTTTGTCAATAGAAAATGTTGTTATTTCACTTTTAAATTGAGGCACGATCAATTTGAAACCATACATGTATCACAGAAAAATGCAGATAAATCAATCAAAAGGTGAATATTTCACTTGAATACATGCTATTGTTTTATGTAGTTTGTCTCAGGGAAGCGCCATTTACTTTGTACATCTCCATTCAGCTGAACGTTCCTACAACTATGCATCTGG
>JAXIVJ010008057.1:0-25000 GCA_036785665.1 Chirona hameri | reverse complement strand
CTACCACTGCGCGTGACGCGTGCCGCGTGAGGGGTGTTGAAAAGTGTTTTCTCGCAAAAACTCTGCAACGGCTGAGCCGATTGGTTGCAAATTTGGTGTGTGGTTAGGGACCCCTCAGCCGCCAATTTTCCACAAGTCAGGGGTGGGATGCCTCTGCACGTGCGCACGTGCACACTGCACACCCCTATTTTATATCTCAGGAACGGCTGAACCGATTGCGTTCTAATTTGGTGTGTGGTTAGGGACCTCTCAGCCGTTGCCTTTCCACAAGTCAGGGGTGGAGTGCCTCTGCACGTGCGCACGTGCTCACCCTATATCTCAGGAATGGCTGAGCCGATTGTGTTCAAATTTGGTGTGTTTAGGGACCTCTCAACCACCAGTTTCCCACAAGTCAGGGATGGGGTGCCTCTGCATGCCCGCACGTGCACACCCCTATTCTATATCTCAGGAACGGCTGAGCCGATTGTGTTCAAATTTGGTGTATGGCTAGGGACCCCTCCGCCGCCGCCTACTCACAAGTCATGGGTGGGGTGCCTCTGCACGTGCGCACCTTTTTTGTATCTCAGGAACTACTTGCCCGATCGGCTTGCAATTCACCATACATTTATTTCGCGCTCGCTCGTTCATTGCCATCTACGGCGCCTTACTGGTATAGTATAACGGTCATCGCCACGGGAGATCAGGCGTACTAATACGGGATATAATGGTGGTTCGTGACGGCGATTCATGACTGGAGACAGGGTAGGTCGAAGTCAAACCACTGATCACGGTATCCGGTAGTCAAAGGCAACCATAGTCAAACCACTGATCACGGTATCCGGTAGTCAAAGGCATCCATAGTCAAACCACTGATCACGGTATCCGGTAGTCAAAGGCAACCATAGTCAAACCACTGATCACGGTATCCGGTAGTCAAAGGCATCCATAGTCAAACCACTGATCACGGTATCCGGTAGTCAAAGGCATACATAGTCAAGCCACTGATCACGGTATCCGGTAGTCAAAGGCACCCATAGTCAAACCACTGATCACGGTATCCGGTAGTCAAAGGTACCCATAGTCAAGCCACTGATCACGGTATCCGGTAGTCAAAGGCACCCATAGTCAAACCACTGATCACGGTATCCGGTAGTCAAAGGCAACCATAGTCAAACCACTGATCACGGTATCCGGTAGTCAAAGGCATCCATAGTCAAGCCACTGATCACGGTATCCGGTAGTCAAAGGTACCCATAGTCAAGCCACTGATCACGGTATCCGGTAGTCAAAGGCAACCATAGTCAAACCACTGATCACGGTATCCGGTAGTCAAAGGCACCCATAGTCAAGCCACTGATCACGGTATCCGGTAGTCAAAGGCAACCATAGTCAAACCACTGATCACGGTATCCGGTAGTCAAAGGCACCCATAGTCAAACCACTGATCACGGTATCCGGTAGTCAAAGGCAACCATAGTCAAACCACTGATCACGGTATCCGGTAGTCAAAGGCACCCATAGTCAAGCCACTGATCACGGTATCCGGTAGTCAAAGGCAACCATAGTCAAACCACTGATCACGGTATCCGGTAGTCAAAGGCACCCATAGTCAAGCCACTGATCACGGTATCCGGTAGTCAAAGGCATCCATAGTCAAGCCACTGATCACGGTATCCGGTAGTCAAAGGCATCCATAGTCAAGCCACTGATCACGGTATCCGGTAGTCAAATGCATCCATAGTCAAACCACTGATCACGGTATCCGGTAGTCAAATGCATCCATAGTCAAGCCACTGATCACGGTATCCGGTAGTCAAATGCATCCATAGTCAAACCACTGATCACGGTATCCGGTAGTCAAATGCATCCATAGTCAAGCCACTGATCACGGTATCCGGTAGTCAAAGGCATCCATAGTCAAGCCACTGATCACGGTATCCGGTAGTCAAAGGCAACCATAGTCAAGCCACTGATCACGGTATCCGGTAGTCAAAGGCATCCATAGTCAAGCCACTGATCACGGTATCCGGTAGTCAAATGCATCCATAGTCAAGCCACTGATCACGGTATCCGGTAGTCAAAGGCAACCATAGTCAAGCCACTGATCACGGTATCCGGTAGTCAAAGGCATCCATAGTCAAGCCACTGATCACGGTATCCGGTAGTCAAATGCATCCATAGTCAAGCCACTGATCACGGTATCCGGTAGTCAAAGGCATCCATAGTCAAGCCACTGATCACGGTATCCGGTAGTCAAAGGCAACCATAGTCAAGCCACTGATCACGGTATCCGGTAGTCAAAGGCATCCATAGTCAAGCCACTGATCACGGTATCCGGTAGTCAAATGCATCCATAGTCAAGCCACTGATCACGGTATCCGGTAGTCAAAGGCAACCATAGTCAAGCCACTGATCACGGTATCCGGTAGTCAAAGGCATCCATAGTCAAACCACTGATCACGGTATCCGGTAGTCAAAGGCAACCATAGTCAAGCCACTGATCACGGTATCCGGTAGTCAAAGGCAACCATAGTCAAACCACTGATCACGGTATCCGGTAGTCAAATGCACCCATAGTCAAGCCACTGATCACGGTATCCGGTAGTCAAAGGCACCCATAGTCAAGCCACTGATCACGGTATCCGGTAGTCAAAGGCATCCATAGTCAAGCCACTGATCACGGTATCCGGTAGTCAAAGGCACCCATAGTCAAGCCACTGATCACGGTATCCGGTAGTCAAAGGCACCCATAGTCAAGCCACTGATCACGGTATCCGGTAGTCAAAGGCATCCATAGTCAAACCACTGATCACGGTATCCGGTAGTCAAAGGCAACCATAGTCAAGCCACTGATCACGGTATCCGGTAGTCAAAGGCAACCATAGTCAAACCACTGATCACGGTATCCGGTAGTCAAATGCACCCATAGTCAAGCCACTGATCACGGTATCCGGTAGTCAAAGGCACCCATAGTCAAGCCACTGATCACGGTATCCGGTAGTCAAAGGCATCCATAGTCAAGCCACTGATCACGGTATCCGGTAGTCAAAGGCACCCATAGTCAAGCCACTGATCACGGTATCCGGTAGTCAAAGGTACCCATAGTCAAGCCACTGATCACGGTATCCGGTAGTCAAAGGCATCCATAGTCAAGCCACTGATCACGGTATCCGGTAGTCAAAGGCATCCATAGTCAAGCCACTGATCACGGTATCCGGTAGTCAAAGGCACCCATAGTCAAGCCACTGATCACGGTATCCGGTAGTCAAAGGCATCCATAGTCAAGCCACTGATCACGGTATCCGGTAGTCAAAGGCATCCATAGTCAAGCCACTGATCACGGTATCCGGTAGTCAAAGGCATCCATAGTCAAACCACTGATCACGGTATCCGGTAGTCAAAGGCACCCATAGTCAAGCCACTGATCACGGTATCCGGTAGTCAAAGGCAACCATAGTCAAGCCACTGATCACGGTATCCGGTAGTCAAAGGCATCCATAGTCAAACCACTGATCACGGTATCCGGTAGTCAAAGGCATCCATAGTCAAGCCACTGATCACGGTATCCGGTAGTCAAAGGCACCCATAGTCAAGCCACTGATCACGGTATCCGGTAGTCAAAGGCATCCATAGTCAAGCCACTGATCACGGTATCCGGTAGTCAAAGGCATCCATAGTCAAGCCACTGATCACGGTATCCGGTAGTCAAAGGCATCCATAGTCAAACCACTGATCACGGTATCCGGTAGTCAAAGGCACCCATAGTCAAGTCACTGATCACGGTATCCGGTAGTCAAAGGCAACCATAGTCAAGCCACTGATCACGGTATCCGGTAGTCAAAGGCACCCATAGTCAAGCCACTGATCACGGTATCCGGTAGTCAAAGGCAACCATAGTCAAGCCACTGATCACGGTATCCGGTAGTCAAAGGCACCCATAGTCAAGCCACTGATCACGGTATCCGGTAGTCAAAGGCACCCATAGTCAAGCCACTGATCACGGTATCCGGTAGTCAAAGGCATACATAGTCAAACCACTGATCACGGTATCCGGTAGTCAAAGGCACCCATAGTCAAGCCACTGATCACGGTATCCGGTAGTCAAAGGCATCCATAGTCAAGCCACTGATCACGGTATCCGGTAGTCAAAGGCAACCATAGTCAAGCCACTGATCACGGTATCCGGTAGTCAAAGGCATCCATAGTCAAACCACCGATCACGGTATCCGGTAGTCAAAGGCAACCATAGTCAAGCCACTGATCACGGTATCCGGTAGTCAAAGGCAACCATAGTCAAGCCACTGATCACGGTATCCGGTAGTCAAAGGCATCCATAGTCAAGCCACTGATCACGGTATCCGGTAGTCAAAGGCATCCATAGTCAAACCACTGATCACGGTATCCGGTAGTCAAAGGCAACCATAGTCAAGCCACTGATCACGGTATCCGGTAGTCAAAGGCAACCATAGTCAAGCCACTGATCACGGTATCCGGTAGTCAAAGGCACCCATAGTCAAGCCACTGATCACGGTATCCGGTAGTCAAAGGCACCCATAGTCAAACCACTGATCACGGTATCCGGTAGTCAAAGGCAACCATAGTCAAGCCACTGATCACGGTATCCGGTAGTCAAAGGCAACCATAGTCAAGCCACTGATCACGGTATCCGGTAGTCAAAGGCACCCATAGTCAAGCCACTGATCACGGTATCCGGTAGTCAAAGGCACCCATAGTCAAGCCACTGATCACGGTATCCGGTAGTCAAAGGCATCCATAGTCAAGCCACTGATCACGGTATCCGGTAGTCAAAGGCACCCATAGTCAAGCCACTGATCACGGTATCCGGTAGTCAAAGGCACCCATAGTCAAGCCACTGATCACGGTATCCGGTAGTCAAAGGCATCCATAGTCAAGCCACTGATCACGGTATCCGGTAGTCAGAGGCATCCATAGTCAAGCCACTGATCACGGTATCCGGTAGTCAAAGGCACCCATAGTCAAGCCACTGATCACGGTATCCGGTAGTCAAAGGCATCCATAGTCAAGCCACTGATCACGGTATCCGGTAGTCAAAGGCATCCATAGTCAAGCCACTGATCACGGTATCCGGTAGTCAAAGGCATCCATAGTCAAACCACTGATCACGGTATCCGGTAGTCAAAGGCACCCATAGTCAAGCCACTGATCACGGTATCCGGTAGTCAAAGGCAACCATAGTCAAGCCACTGATCACGGTATCCGGTAGTCAAAGGCACCCATAGTCAAGCCACTGATCACGGTATCCGGTAGTCAAGGGCAACCATAGTCAAGCCACTGATCACGGTATCCGGTAGTCAAAGGCACCCATAGTCAAGCCACTGATCACGGTATCCGGTAGTCAAAGGCACCCCATAGTCAAGCCACTGATCACGGTATCCGGTAGTCAAAGGCATCCATAGAAAAAACCACTGATCACGGTATCCGGTAGTCAAAGGCACCCATAGTCAAGCCACTGATCACGGTATCCGGTAGTCAAAGGCATCCATAGTCAAGCCACTGATCACGGTATCCGGTAGTCAAAGGCAACCATAGTCAAGCCACTGATCACGGTATCCGGTAGTCAAAGGCATCCATAGTCAAACCACTGATCACGGTATCCGGTAGTCAAAGGCAACCATAGTCAAACCACTGATCACGGTATCCGGTAGTCAAAGGCAACCATAGTCAAGCCACTGATCACGGTATCCGGTAGTCAAAGGCATCCATAGTCAAGCCACTGATCACGGTATCCGGTAGTCAAAGGCATCCATAGTCAAACCACTGATCACGGTATCCGGTAGTCAAAGGCAACCATAGTCAAGCCACTGATCACGGTATCCGGTAGTCAAAGGCAACCATAGTCAAGCCACTGATCACGGTATCCGGTAGTCAAAGGCATCCATAGTCAAGCCACTGATCACGGTATCCGGTAGTTAAAGGCAACCATAGTCAAGCCACTGATCACGGTATCCGGTAGTCAAAGGCAACCATAGTCAAGCCACTGATCACGGTATCCGGTAGTCAAAGGCAACCATAGTCAAGCCACTGATCACGGTATCCGGTAGTCAAAGGCAACCATAGTCAAGCCACTGATCACGGTATCCGGTAGTCAAAGGCATCCATAGTCAAGCCACTGATCACGGTATCCGGTAGTCAAAGGCATCCATAGTCAAACCACTGATCACGGTATCCGGTAGTCAAAGGCACCCATAGTCAAGCCACTGATCACGGTATCCGGTAGTCAAAGGCACCCATAGTCAAGCCACTGATCACGGTATCCGGTAGTCAAATGCATCCATAGTCAAACCACTGATCACGGTATCCGGTAGTCAAAGGCATCCATAGTCAAACCACTGATCACGGTATCCGGTAGTCAAAGGCACCCATAGTCAAGCCACTGATCACGGTATCCGGTAGTCAAAGGCACCCATAGTCAAGCCACTGATCACGGTATCCGGTAGTCAAAGGCACCCATAGTCAAGCCACTGATCACGGTATCCGGTAGTCAAAGGCACCCATAGTCAAGCCACTGATCACGGTATCCGGTAGTCAAAGGCATCCATAGTCAAGCCACTGATCACGGTATCCGGTAGTCAAAGGCAACCATAGTCAAGCCACTGATCACGGTATCTGGTAGTCAAAGGCACCCATAGACAAGCCACTGATCACGGTATCCGGTAGTCAAAGGCAACCATAGTCAAACCACTGATCACGGTATCCGGTAGTCAAAGGCAACCATAGTCAAGCCACTGATCACGGTATCCGGTAGTCAAATGCATCCATAGTCAAGCCACTGATCACGGTATCCGGTAGTCAAAGGCACCCATAGTCAAGCCACCGATCACGGCATCACGCAGAAATGGCACGAGCGTTATCAGGAAAGTTGATGAGGAAAATGTCATACACATGGGTTTATGAGTGAAAATGCCCTTTTTAGCATTCCAATAACTTCGAAAGTGGCAAAAGTTGGTCAGACGCAACGTTTGAGGGGCATTGACCCTACCAATTAAACAGGAAGTTCAACAGATACATGCAATGGCACGTTATACCAAACAGTCAAACAAAGGATCCCGCTATGAAAGCAGACAGTCAACCAGCGCATACACTTCACTAATGGTCAGGGATAATGCTGCAGTACCCAATGACATCAGTACAGTACAGAGCTCGGCAGGGACCGGGAACAAGGGGGCAGCGGGGGCAATCCCCCCTCCCCCCTCCAACATCCTCCCCCCTTCACTAATGGTCAGAGATAATGCTGCAGTACCCAATGTCATCAGCACAGTACAGAGCTCGGCAGGGACCGGGAACAAGGGGGCAGCGGGGGCAATCCCCCCCCCCCCCCCTCCCCCCTCCAACATCCTCCCCCCTTCACTAATGGTCAGGGATAATGCTGCAGTACCCAATGTCATCAGCACAGTACAGAGCTCGGCAGGGACCGGGAACAAGGGGGCAGCGGGGGAACTCCCCCCCCCCCCAAAAAAAAAAAATCCTCCCCCCTTCACTAATGGTCAGGGATAATGCTGCAGTACCCAATGTCATCAGCACAGTACAGAGCTCGGCAGGGACCGGGAACAAGGGGGCAGCGGGGCGCACTTCCCCCCCCCCCCACAAACATCCTCCCCCTTCACTAATGGTCAGGGATAATGCTGCAGTACCCAATGTCATCAGCACAGTACAGAGCTCGGCAGGGACCGGGAACAAGGGGGCAGCGGGGGAACTCCCCCCCCCCCCAAACATCCTCCCCCCTTCACTAATGGTCAAGGATAATGCTGCAGTACCCAATGTCATCAGTACAGTACAGAGCTCGGCAGGGACCGGGAACAAGGGGGCAGCGGGGGCAATCCCCCCCTCCCCTCCCCCTCCAACATCCTCCCCCCTTCACTAATGGTCAGGGATAATGCTGCAGTACCCAATGTCATCAGCACAGTACAGAGCTAGGCAGGGGCCGGGAACAAGGGGGCAGCGGGGCGCACTCCCCCCCCCCCCCTCCCCCCTCCAACATCCTCCCCCCTTCACTAATGGTCAGGGATAATGCTGCAGTACCCAATGTCATCAGCACAGTACAGAGCTCGGCAGGGGCCGGGAACAAGGGGGCAGCGGGGGCAATCCCCCCTCCCCCTCCCCCACAAACATCCTCCCCCCTTCACTAATGGTCAGGGATAATGCTGCAGTACCCAATGACATCAGCACAGTACAGAGCTCGGCAGGGACCGGGAACAAGGGGGCAGCGGGGGAACTCCCCTCCCCCCCACAAACATCCTCCCCCCTTCACTAATGGTCAGGGATAATGCTGCAGTACCCAATGTCACCAGTAAAGTACAGAGCTCGGCAGGGACCGGGAACAAGGGGGCAGCGGGGGCAATCCCCCCCCCCAAACATCCTCCCCCCTTCACTAATGGTCAGGGATAATGCTGCAGTACCCAATGTCATCAGCATAGTACAGAGCTCGGCAGGGACCGGGAACAAGGGGGCAGCGGGGCGCACTCCCCCCCCCCCCCCCCCTCCAACATCCTCCCCCCTTCACTAATGGTCAGGGATAATGCTGCAGTACCCAATGACATCAGCACAGTACAGAGCTCGGCAGGGACCGGGAACAAGGGGGCAGCGGGGCGCACTCCCCCCCAAACATCCTCCCCCCTTCACTAATGGTCAGGGATAATGCTGCAGTACCCAATGTCATCAGCACAGTACAGAGCTCGGCAGGGACCGGGAACAAGGGGGCAGCGGGGCGCACTCCCCCCCCCCCCCCTCCAACATCCTCCCCCCTTCACTAATGGTCAGGGATAATGCTGCAGTACCCAATGACATCAGCACAGTACAGAGCTCGGCAGGGACCGGGAACAAGGGGGCAGCGGGGCAATCCCCCCTCCCCCTCCAACATCCTCCCCCCTTCACTAATGGTCAAGGATAATGCTGCAGTACCCAATGACATCAGTACAGTACAGAGCTCGGCAGGGACCGGGAACAAGGGGGCAGCGGGGGCACTCCCCCCCCCCCCCCCCCCCTCCAACATCCTCCCCCCTTCACTAATGGTCAAGGATAATGCTGCAGTACCCAATGTCATCAGCACAGTACAGAGCTCGGCAGGGACCGGGAACAAGGGGGCAGCGGGGCGCACTCCCCCCCCCCCCCCCCCCCCCCCCTCCAACATCCTCCCCCCTTCACTAATGGTCAGGGATAATGCTGCAGTACCCAATGACATCAGCACAGTACAGAGCTCGGCAGGGACCGGGAACAAGGGGGCAGCGGGGCGCACTCCCCCCCCCCCCCCCCCCTCCCCCACAAACATCCTCCCCCCTTCACTAATGGTCAGGGATAATGCTGCAGTACCCAATGTCATCAGCACAGTACAGAGCTCGGCAGGGACCGGGAACAAGGGGGCAGCGGGGCGCACTCCCCCCCCCCCCCCCCCCCTCCCCCACAAACATCCTCCCCCCTTCACTAATGGTCAGGGATAATGCTGCAGTACCCAATGTCATCAGCACAGTACAGAGCTCGGCAGGGACCGGGAACAAGGGGGCAGCGGGGCGCACTCCCCCCCCCCCCCCTCCCCCACAAACATCCTCCCCCCTTCACTAATGGTCAGGGATAATGCTGCAGTACCCAATGTCATCAGCACAGTACAGAGCTCGGCAGGGACCGGGAACAAGGGGGCAGCGGGGCGCACTCCCCCCCCCCCCCTCCCCCACAAACATCCTCCCCCCTTCACTAATGGTCAGGGATAATGCTGCAGTACCCAATGTCATCAGCACAGTACAGAGCTCGGCAGGGACCGGGAACAAGGGGGCAGCGGGGCGCACTCCCCCCCCCCCCCCCCCCCCCTCCCCCACAAACATCCTCCCCCCTTCACTAATGGTCAGGGATAATGCTGCAGTACCCAATGTCATCAGCACAGTACAGAGCTCGGCAGGGACCGGGAACAAGGGGGCAGCGGGGGCAATCCTCCCCCCCTCCAACATCCTCCCCCCTTCACTAATGGTCAAGGATAATGCTGCAGTACCCAATGTCATGAGTGCAGTACAGAGCTCGGCAGGGACCGGGAACAAGGGGGCAGCGGGGCGCACTCCCCCCCCCCCCCCCTCCAACATCCTCCCACCTTCACTAATGGTCAGGGATAATGCTGCAGTACCCAATGACATCAGCACAGTACAGAGCTCGGCAGGGACCGGGAACAAGGGGGCAGCGGGGCGCCCCCCCCCCCCCTCCAACATCCTCCCCCTTCACTAATGGTCAGGGATAATGCTGCAGTACCCAATGTCATCAGCACAGTACAGAGCTCGGCAGGGACCGGGAACAAGGGGGCAGCGGGGGAACTCCCCCCCCCCCCCCCCCCACAAACATCCTCCCCCCTTCACTAATGGTCAGGGATAATGCTGCAGTACCCAATGACATCAGTAGAGTACAGAGCTCGGCAGGGACCGGGAACAAGGGGGCAGCGGGGGAACTCCCCCCCCCCCACAAACATCCTCCCCCCTTCACTAATGGTCAGGGATAATGCTGCAGTACCCAATGTCATCAGTACAGTACAGAGCTCGGCAGGGACCGGGAACAAGGGGGCAGCGGGGCGCACTCCCCCCCCCCCCCCAAACATCCTCCCCCCTTCACTAATGGTCAGGGATAATGCTGCAGTACCCAATGACATCAGCACAGTACAGAGCTCGGCAGGGACCGGGAACAAGGGGGCAGCGGGGGAACCCCCCCCCCCCCCCCCACAAACATCCTCCCCCCTTCACTAATGGTCAGGGATAATGCTGCAGTACCCAATGTCATCAGCACAGTACAGAGCTCGGCAGGGACCGGGAACAAGGGGGCAGCGGGGCGCAATCCCCCCTCCCCCCTCCAACATCCTCCCCCCTTCACTAATGGTCAGGGATAATGCTGCAGTACCCAATGTCATCAGCACAGTACAGAGCTCGGCAGGGGACCGGGAACAAGGGGGCAGCGGGGCGCAATCCCCCCTCCCCCTCCAACATCCTCCCCCCTTCACTAATGGTCAGGGATAATGCTGCAGTACCCAATGTCATCAGCACAGTACAGAGCTCGGCAGGGACCGGGAACAAGGGGGCAGCGGGCGCACTCCCCCTCCCCCCTCCAACATCCTCCCCCCTTCACTAATGGTCAGGGATAATGCTGCAGTACCCAATGTCATCAGTACAGTACAGAGCTCGGCAGGGACCGGGAACAAGGGGGCAGCGAGGGAACTCCCCCCCCCCCCCCCACAAACATCCTCCCCCCTTCACTAATGGTCAGGGATAATGCTGCAGTACCCAATGACATCAGTACAGTACAGAGCTCGGCAGGGACCGGGAACAAGGGGGCAGCGGGGCGCACTCCCCCCCCCCCCAAACATCCTCCCCCCTTCACTAATGGTCAGGGATAATGCTGCAGTACCCAATGTCATCAGCACAGTACAGAGCTCGGCAGGGACCGGGAACAAGGGGGCAGCGGGGCGCAATCCCCCCTCCCCCCTCCAACATCCTCCCCCCTTCACTAATGGTCAGGGATAATGCTGCAGTACCCAATGTCATCAGCATAGTACAGAGCTCGGCAGGGACCGGGAACAAGGGGGCAGCGGGGGCACTCCCCCCTCCCCCCACAAACATCCTCCCCCTTCACTAATGGTCAGGGATAATGCTGCAGTACCCAATGTCATCAGTACAGTACAGAGCTCGGCAGGGACCGGGAACAAGGGGGCAGCAGGGGCACTCCCCCCCCCCCCCCCCTCCAACATCCTCCCCCCTTCACTAATGGTCAAGGATAATGCTGCAGTACCCAATGACATCAGCACAGTACAGAGCTCGGCAGGGACCGGGAACAAGGGGGCAGCGGGGCGCACTCCCCCCCCCCCCCCCCCTCCAACATCCTCCCCCCTTCACTAATGGTCAGGGATAATGCTGCAGTACCCAATGACATCAGCACAGTACAGAGCTCGGCAGGGACCGGGAACAAGGGGGCAGCGGGGGCAATCCCCCCCCCCCCCACCAAACATCCTCCCCCTTCACTAATGGTCAGGGATAATGCTGCAGTACCCAATGACATCAGCACAGTACAGAGCTCGGCAGGGACCGGGAACAAGGGGGCAGCGGGGGCACTCCCCCCCCCCCCCCCCTCCAACATCCTCCCCCCTTCACTAATGGTCAAGGATAATGCTGCAGTACCCAATGTCATCAGCACAGTACAGAGCTCGGCAGGGACCGGGAACAAGGGGGCAGCGGGGGCACTCCCCCCCCCCCCCCCCACACAAACATCCTCCCCCCTTCACTAATGGTCAGGGATAATGCTGCAGTACCCAATGTCATCAGCACAGTACAGAGCTCGGCAGGGACCGGGAACAAGGGGGCAGCGGGGGCAATCCCCCCCCCCCAAACATCCTCCCCCCCTTCACTAATGGTCAGGGATAATGCTGCAGTACCCAATGACATCAGCACAGTACAGAGCTCGGCAGGGACCGGGAACAAGGGGGCAGCGGGAGCAATCCTCCCCCCTTCACTAATGGTCAGGGATAATGGTGCAGTACCCAATGTCATCAGCACAGTACAGAGCTCGGCAGGGACCGGGAACAAGGGGGCAGCGGGGGCACTCCCCCCCCCCCCCCCCCCCCCCTCCAACATCCTCCCCCCTTCACTAATGGTCAAGGATAATGCTGCAGTACCCAATGTCATCAGCACAGTACAGAGCTAGGCAGGGACCGGGAACAAGGGGGCAGCGGGGGCACCCCCCCCCCCCCCTCCCCCACCCCACACCTAGACCGGGGGAGGGGCCCCCCAACTTTGGCGTGGCAGAAGTTTCCCTAAAAATTAGCTCTTTCAATTTTCTTCATACAAAGTTATATAAAATATGAAAGCCTCCTTATGTCACTTTCATTTTTTGTATGATTTTCTTTTATAGCATGTCATATAAGTATTATACAGCGTTGCCGTTATAGCATTATCGTATACCTTTCTTTTCCTTCCTACATTTGGTAGCAGTTGTCTGCTTGGCGCGTCGTCGTTAAAATGACACACTGACGGCGAGACATCTGCTGCATTTTGTTTATAAGTTGATCCCAAGTCAACGTTACGGATGTGGTCAAACTGGCGTGCGGCCCTCTATCTGTCCTTCCTGTCTCTGCCGACGGGGCGGCAATTGCAATCAAGAGTTATCGTAAATGTCGTAGGTTACCGTGATACGGTGATGCAGCGGTCGGTGCAGCCCACACTGGTGGGCTTCTTCAAGAAAAAAACGTCAGGCGTCAGGTACGAATATTTTATCAGACGACAGGCGGGTTCACAAAGGCATAATACGGTTCATACTAGGAAACGGGGGGTGGCATGACCCCTTTTTCATAATTTTTGTTTGTTGTGTTAACCCGCGCCGTGCCGGGGGTGCACCGGGTGGGTCGTTTAGACGCCTCCCCCCCTAAGGTTTTTCGAGGAGCATAGAGATTAAAAAAACGGCGCACGGCGCATAGCGCCACCGTTTCAGCCGTCGTTTTTGGCACACCTGTTCGAGCAGCAATTAACCTTGATTTGTCATAAGGTCATATGCTCCTACCATTCGAATATCTAAGATTTTGTATATCGGTGACCTAAGGTCGGGTCAATTTCGTAACCTCCCACTAAAGTCAATTGGGAAATATTAAAATGCTTCCTACTCCGAGGATACGCATGATATCAGTCCAATTCTTTCTGTATCATGTTATGTAGGCTATTATTGATGATCCAGGTGCAATTTTTGTTCAGTGACCCCTACAGAGTCAGCCGAAGTCAGCTGAGGTCACCAACACTTTTTGTGTCGATAACTCTCGATAGAATGAAGGTAAAAAGTGAAACCGGCATCAATGTGTTTGTCTCGTCGAGACACGTCTCCCAATATGCAACATGACCTACTTGGGTCACCACTTGACCTTTACCTGAGGTCAAATTTCTAAGTTGACCTAAACTGGTCAACATGAATGTGATTCGAAGCGCCTTAACGAGACGAACACGATGGCGTCAAAATGATTGCCTTAGCTGTATTAGGTAAACAGTTATTTGCGAACAACGTTTTGCCAAAAAAATAGCCCTTTTGACCTTTGATGACCTTTGGAGCCTAAACTGAGCTAAAATTTGGCCTGAGGGCCTGAGCTAAAATTTGATGACACCTTTGTGATTGAATATTTCAAGAGCTTTCGATTGTTTTTCCCCCTCGTCCTATCCCGAGATATTTGGGGGTTTCTGGAGCGATGTCCTAAAACTAGCAAATCTGACCTTTGATGACATCTGGTGACCTCAATATTGACCTGAATCAAATTGTTTTGAAATAGTATCAAAGTAATTTTTGATGAGCTTTCGAACGGTGTTTTCGGTTTTGTCTGTCCCATAGGAGCCGAGTTCGTGGGGGAGGGGGCGTCGAAACGCTCTCGCTCTCCTCCCTCCCCCTCCCCCTCCCCCTCCCCCCTCCCCTCCCCTCCCCTCCCCTCCCCTCCCCTCCCCTCCCCTCCCCCCCCTCCCCTCCCCTCCCCCTCCCCCTCCCCTCCCCTCCCCTCCCCTCCCCTCCCCTCCCCTCCCCTCCCCTCCCCTCCCCTCCCCTCCCCTCCCCTCCACTCCCCTCCCCTCCCCTCCCCTCGGCGCCTTTGAATTTAGATGTCACACTGTTCCAGTCAGGGTCGGAAGCACTGCCGTCTGCCGGCCGTGCAGACACCGCTGTGTGTCTGCCGCCAGTCAGGGTCGGAAGCACTGCCGTCTGCCGGCCGTGCAGACACCGTTGTGTGTCTGCCAGTCAGGGTCGGAAGCACTGCCGTCTGCCGGCCGTGCAGACAACGTTGTGTGTCTGCCGCCAGTCAGGGTCGGAAGCACTGCCGTCTGCCGGCCGTGCAGACACCGTTGTGTGTCTGCCGTGCAGACACCGCTGTGTGTCTGCCGCCAGTCAGGGTCGGAAGCACTGCCGTCTGCCGGCCGTGCAGACACCGCTGTGTGTCTGCCAGTCAGGGTCGGAAGCACTGCCGTCTGCCGGCCGTGCAGACAACGTTGTGTGTCTGCCGCCAGTCAGGGTCGGAAGCACTGCCGTCTGCCGGCCGTGCAGACACCGCTGTGTGTCTGCCAGTCAGGGTCGGAAGCACTGCCGTCTGCCGGCCGTGCAGACACCGCTGTGTGTCTGCCAGTCAGGGTCGGAAGCACTGCCGTCTGCCGGCCGTGCAGACACCGCTGTGTGTCTGCCAGTCAGGGTCGGAAGCACTGCCGTCTGCCGGCCGTGCAGACACCGCTGTGTGCCTGCCAGTCAGGGTCGGAAGCACTGCCGTCTGCCGGCCGTGCAGACACCGTTGTGTGTCTGCCGTGCAGGGTCGGAAGCACTGCCGTCTGCCGGCCGTGCAGACACCGTTGTGTGTCTGCCGCCAATCAGGGTCGGAAGCACTGCCGTCTGCCGGCCGTGCAGACACCGCTGTGTGTCTGCCAGTCAGGGTCGGAAGCACTGCCGTCTGCCGGCCGTGCAGACACCGCTGTGTGTCTGCCAGTCAGGGTCGGAAGCACTGCCGTCTGCCGGCCGTGCAGACACCGTTGTGTGTCGGCCGTGCAGACACCGCGCCGACAGCTTAGGCCGACACCGCGGTAGGAAACAGACGGAAAAGATCAGGTTCTACCACTGGCTTCAACCAGTTTAAAAACCATATTGAAAAGAGTAGAAAAAATCGGCAAGTGACAACAAATAATTAGGCAAAAATTTAATGTCAATGAAAATAGCAGTCAGCAATTTGCCAGATAACATGAGCGCCAGCTCCGAGAGCCGTCCAATAGCTCTCCCATCGCACACAACACAGCACATTGCAGGGCCTCTCTCAGGGAGCTCAGTGCGGGGCAGCACTCTCAGACTAAGCACAAGCTGAGTACTGACCTCAGCCCGAGAACACGCGGCACTAAGCCTGAGAGCCAGGGCACTAAAACCCACTGAGAGCAGGCCAGTGTTCGGGTGTCCGGCGTTACGAATCGTAATCACGAACCGGCCGTCCGGCGCGGGTAAAAACGCCGCCTCGGGCACGCCCGAGTACCCGGCGCACGGCGCGGCGAGCCGGCACAATGCTGGCAAGGTGCCAGCATGTGGTGATCGGACGATCGGGGTGACCGAGTGCCGCTCCCGCACCAAGCAGAGTGAAAGAATAAATGAAAACTCCAACACGACTACGGAAGTCTTTAACCACTGACACTGAGCTTTTAAGCTGGTATAAACTTTGAGCTTTGAGCTCTTAAACCCGCGGTAGCAGTTCTAGTAAACGAAAATATTGTGATGCATTAGTTCCTTCATCTGCTGTTTGTCACCGCATGAATGAAAAGTTTTCACAATCGTATTGTGAGTCTTGCCCATTGTTCTCACTGGTACCGAATGCCGGTGGCTCTACGCAAGGGCGTCGCCACCTTCAGAAAGTTGGGGGGACGGAGGCATTTTGAAGTCGATTCTTTCCATGCAACCGGGCGTAACGTTCAATACGAAAATGTTGTGTGGACGCCCCCCCCCCCCCCCCCACCGCTTTCGGCGCCCATGGCTCTATGCGCAGAATCCTGGGCCGTGTCAGTGTTGATTCATCTGGCAGACCTGCATCACTCCACGCCGCCCGGTTAGTTTACATAAACAGAGCAGCGACAACGCGACTCCGCCAGCCACGCGCACGGCTCGTTGGAAGGTGTCCGAGGGCTCAAAAGATGAGAGGCATGCCATTCGAAAGCTTACCTCATGAGGATCTCAGATATATAATATTTTTGAAATCTGTCGAGTTTTTTTTGGTAAATGCCCTTTTTGTCGAAATCTCGGAACTTTTCGGATGACCGATGCTACCGCTTACGTTAGGGCAAAGGGGCTGGCAAATGATATATGTGAAAACTCGTTACAGCCTGCAGAACAACCTCCAACTGATAACTGAACCTCGTGCTGTTGATATAAGAAACAATCACCAGCGATAGTGAATCGCCCCCAACAGCTGCCGTACGGCTCACCTCCCCCGCTCCCGTGAACACCTGATCGACCATCGCGACCCGCCCGCGCAGCGCCGGCCGCCGCCGACCTGTGTACGGAACTGTGTTTTGGCAAAATGTGGGAGAACCTTGCGTTGGAATGTGAAATTTCGAGTTCAGATGGTCGGCCCAGTCCTCCACAAAGACATGGAGCGAGGCCCAGTAGAGACCAATCCCAGGAAAGGGTATACATTTTCATGAGTTTCCGGGTATTTTGCATTATTTAGCCTCTAACCAGCGTGATGTCACGCTTCCGTTCGGGGCGCGCTGCCAGACTGTACCGACCCAGGTCAGCTGCCAGTCGGCTCGTGGCCGGGCGGCGGTGGCGTGTCAGCGGCCGCGCCAACCGGTACGCCGAGTGCCCAGCACGCCGAGTGCGTACGACCTCTGGCGGCGCGCCCCGAACAGGAGCATCGGTCACACGAAAAGTTCCGAGATTTCGACAAAAATGACATATCCAAAAAAAAAACTCGACAGATTTCAAAAATATTATATATCTGAGATCCTCATGAGGTAAGCTATCGAATGGCATGACTCTCATCTTTTGAGCCCTCCGCCACCTTCCAACGAGCCGTGCGCGCCGGGCGCCGGGATACACGTGGTCGGTGAGACGTCCCAGACGGCCTGGCGATCGGGCCGGGCAATCGGCCGGGCGCGGTCTCTGAGGTGGAAGTTCAGCCGGTGGAGACAGCCGACCTTTTACGAGCTGAGCGTCTGACGGCCGATGATAACGATATGGTTTCGGTTTCAACGCGCTGCAACTGCTCAAGGATCGTGGACGCCAGCCAATGTAGACCATGACGGTGACAAGGTTGAAGAGGATCGAAGTCCGGCCGGTGGCTAGTTCAATAGAACAAACAATGACCTTCTAGGACCCGGGGTCACAGGGCGAGGTCAGGGGTCAGCCTGAGCCGCCGATCCAGGTCCCGGCAGACTGACTGAGTCATCTATCCCATCATCTATCTCCGGCTACGGCAGCTCGTTATGGTGATGGCTGCATTCGGCAGCCATCGCGACCGGGCGCATTCGAGCCGCCGCTGCCCCTGTTCGATATGGAGCGCCGCCGTCGGCGCAGGTCACAGGCGCAGACGAGGGCCACTCGGTTCAGGGCGGCGAGGGTCACTCGGTTCAGGGCGGCGAGGGTCACTCGGTTCAGGGCGGCGAGGGTCACTCGGTTCAGGGCGGCGAGGGTCACTCGGTTCAGGGCGGCGAGGGTCACTCGGTTCAGGGCGGCGAGGGTCACTCGGTTCAGGGAGGCGAGGGTCACTCGGTTCAGGGCGGCGAGGGTCACTCGGTTCAGGGATGCGAGGGTCACTCGGTTCAGGGCTGCGAGGGTCACTCGGTTCAGGACGGCGACCAGCGGGGGTCGACGTGAGCGGCACAGCAGTCGACTGGTGACCCCGGGTCGGCCGACACGAGACGGGAGACTAGACGAGAGACGGAGACGAGACACGGAGACGAGAGACGGAGACGAGAGACGGAGACGAGAGACGGAGACGAGAGACTAGAGGCGAAAGACGGAGGCGAGAGACGGGAAACGGAAGACGATAGACTAGAGACGGGAGGCGAGAGAAGAGAGCCGAGAGACTAGACGAGCGGGATACTAGACGAAAGACGAGAGACGAGCGACGAGCGCCCTTCGGAGGCCACCGCACCAGCGCGTAACTGACACACCGCTGTTGACCAAGCTGACTTGATTGACACACAAAGACACAGAGAGTTGACACAGAGTTGCCACAGAGAGGTTGACACAGAGAGTTGACGCAGAGAGTTGACACAGAGAGTTGACACAGCGAGTTGACACCTAGAGTTGACACAGAGAGTTGACACAGAGAGTTGACACAGAGTTGACACAGAGAGTTGACACCGAAAGTTGACACAGAGAGTTGACACCGAGAGTTGACACAGAGAGTTGCCACAGAGAGTTGACACTGAGAGTTGACGCAGAGAGTTGACACAGAGAGTTGACACAGCGAGTTGACACTTAGAGTTGACACCGAGAGTTGACACAGAGAGTTGACACAGAGAGTTGACACTGAGAGATTGACACCGATAGTTGACACAGAGAGTTGACACAGAGAGTTGCTGAGCGAGCACGGCGCTGCACGGCGTGGCTGATGCACGGTCAATCTCTCCCTAATCCGACCGGCGAGAGACACTCGAGTGGTGGGGGCGGGCAAACCGCGCGCGTGGCCGCCCCGCCCTGCCCTCCCCTCCTCCCTCCCTCCTCCCTCCCTCCCTCCCTCCCTCCCCCTCCCCCCCCCCCCCCCCCCCCTCACACGGGGCGAATATAGAGTAGCGGCGTGTTGGCAGGGTGCAGTCAGGCGACCCAGCAGTCAGCTGGAGAAGGCAACCCACGTGCAGAGCCGGTATCAAGATTATTCCACCACGCATGTAGCTGTTGGCGGGTACAAAGGCATCGCCTGCAACACACCGAGCCCGACTTTGCTCAGCCTTATTTGCAGGCACACGGCATAACACGCCGCCTGCTGTCGGCGTCGAAACACACAGGCGGAAGTTGTCCCGTGTGTTCTAGAGCAATCGAACGAAAGCCGCCTACTCAGAGCTCATACAGCCGTATGCTTTTAACGTCCACTTTATGTACAGAAGACTGGCGACCCTTCGTCTCGCCCAGCCCCCGTTCGGGTTTTTGCTCGGCACAAAAAGGTTAGTACAGCGCAGGGCAGAGAACAGCCCGTTATTTCCCGGAGAGTTCTTTCGCTCAGCAGCTGCTCTTCGATGGAAATTGTGCGGTGCACGGCTGCTTCTTCCACAACTGCTGAGAGCGTCACACTTGGTAACTTGGTAAGACTTGGTAACACACTTGGTAACAAGGGAAAAGTCTCGGATTACCAAGCCATACATCCTCCAGCATCTAAGCCGATGGTCCGCAGACTGCCACACCTGGGTGTGTGCAAGAGGCCTGGGTTTTGTCGTAAGCCGGTACTGCAGAGGGAACCTGGCTGAAAGATACCACCACTTTTGAGCCTCGAACAGCATGCGCGCGACTCAGGAATTTACCCTAGGTCTGCAAAGTAGTCAACCTTTTACAGGTGATTCGGATTCGTATATGCATGCGTGTATGCGACACGCAAGTCATCAGATGTGTCACCATATGGGTCATCACAAGTCATCAGATGTGTCACCATATGGGAACACAAGTCATCAGATGTGTCACCATATGGGCACACAAGTCATCAGATGTGTCACCATATGGGCACACAAGTCATCAGATGTGTCACCATATGGGTCATCACAAGTCATCAGATGTGTCACCATATGGGTCATCACAAGTCATCAGATTTGTCACCATATGGGCACACAAGTCATCAGATGTGTCACCATATGGGCACACAAGTCATCAGATGTGTCACCATATGGGCACACAAGTCATCAGATGTGTCACCATATGGAAACACCGAACACTCCAATCACTTGTCCAACTGTAAAGGGATATTGCCACCTCGCAGGCCAATATGGAGTTGTTGGTGTGTATCGGTAGATCAAGGGTGCCGCCACCTTCCGAAAGTTGGGGAGGGGGAGGGGGGGGGGGGGACGGAGGCATTCTGAAGTCGATTCTTTCCATGCAACGCCCATAGGCGTAATGTTAAAATCCGAAAATGTTGGGGGGACACGTCCCCCCGTCCCCCTGTGGCGGAGCCCCTGCGGTAGATTAAGCGTGTCCGATTTCACCTGCAAAATTTGGTTCCCGAAACTCCCCCCATTAGATCAAAAAATACATTTGCACCACTCATGATTGTCACACATTCGTAAAATTGGAGTCGCCTCATCACTATTTAGAATCACTTCTTTGCGGACTATGATTTGCTTTTGAATATTGCAAACTCAACATCACCATTAAGTCAGTGCACTTTAAACTAAAATGCGTATACAGTTAATTATATTGTCAACAACCATAGCCTCTTTCACAGGCGCGTCGCCACGAAATTTTGAGTGGGGGTGGGGCCGGACCCATAAGTCCATATTTTCCAGTCAACAATCAACATTATGGTACGCACTAGTGATGTCATTTTCAGAAAATTCCTGAAACTTGACCAAACCGATACTAATTTCATTGTAGCTATGCTGACCGAAAACCAAACCGATTTTTCCCAACCCGAAAATGGCCTATTTTTGACCGACTTTCAATATTGGCGTAAGAGTTCACCATATGGGTTACTTTGGGCAAGCGTTACTTTGTATATGTAGGTGCATTTTTTTAGGGAAAGAAATACCTCAATAATTCTTAATAGTATTGATGATCAGAATCCAAATGAATTGCCTGACATTCTTATTTCCCAGCTGGATACCTGCAGAACATGCCGAAGTTCCTGCAAAAAAGTAGGCGGTCTGATGCATATCGCTGACTTGCTTGACCGAAACATACCTAAAATGTGTTCTCTGACCAACCAATAACCGATTCGGTATTATAATTTTGGGGTATACCAAAATTTTGGTTACCGAATGACATCACTAGTACTCGCGCATTCAGAAGAGCCGACTCTACTTCCCTTCCTTCATTTTCATTCAACTATTTTAATGAGGATCACCAGAACTCTTACTTCATGACTTTCTCCTTCTTCCAGATATTAATCATTTGACACATTCAGTTTTATCTACACTACGCTGCAGCGTGAAACCAACTCCGTTCCATCGCCTTAGCGCTTACCAGGAATGCGTCAGGAATCCCAAAAGTCTAAGTTCGCTGGTGGAATTTTAATGTTCTTATGAAAGAGCATGTCTCAGTGATGGTGACGTCATGGATACAATCGTTGAGAAAGCTCTGTGGAAGGAACAGGACCCAGTTGATTGTTGCAATGTCGGATGTGGTCGCTAAAGCCGCGAAATAATGCGCCTGACGCGGCTATTTCACTCTTACCGCCTCGGGTAGACTTCTTAGCCCGTTCGCCGGAACTGCTATTTTTCCGGTTCTTGACATATTTCTCATTATGCACAGCACCCCGCAAACCAAAACATACCCTCAGTTGTAAACATGCTGTCCCCCCCCCCCCCCCCCCCCCCCCCGACATGAATGCACTTCAGGTTGTCAAAGATGTTCTGTTACATACAAAGATTACACCTATATGGACACAATGTATCAGCCAAATGCTGGTCTGACGCAGGGTTCTATGGCAGATGCCAGTGGCGTACCGAGTATACGGTCATTCAGGGCATGACCTGGTCCTTTGGACCCGAGGTGCCCATGCAAAGCTGGCGCCCCTCCGATCAGTGACGGCGCCCCTCCGGCCAGTGACGGCGCCACTCCGGCAAGTGAGGATGCTCTCCCGGCCAGTGACGGTGCTCTTGCGGCCAGTGAAGGCGCCCCTCCGGCCAGTGACTACGCCTTTCCGGCGAGCGACGGCGCCCCTCCGACCAGTGACGGCGCTCCTCCTACCATTGACGGCGCCCCTCCGGCGAGTGACGGCCCACGCCCCTCCGGCGAGTGACGGCGCCCCTCCGGCTAGCGACGGCACCCCATCCAGCCAGTGACGGTGCCCCTCCGTCCGTCCGTAGGCACCCCCCCCCCCCTGCAAAATTGTCGCCAATATTGGTGGCGCCCCTGTCGATCGGGTGGCGCCCCTCAAGGCTGTATCAAGGATGTATTCAATTTGTGTCGTCCCAAAAATTCTGCCCCGCATCGTTTTGAGCGATGACAAAAATATTTAGAAAATAATGTAGATTCTTAGCCTAAATACCTTAAAGGGAATGTTTCACCTTTGTATTGGTTTTGAACTGAGATAGCCATTATGTTTGGCCGTAATTGAAATGTTGAAAATACTAAGGTAATTTTCCCAAAAACTTAGCCGTTTTTAAGCAATTCAATATATAGTTTGAAAAATGGGGTTTACGCTAGTGCCGCCGCTGATTGGCTGACAGCGACTTTTTCAGCCAATCCCACTTTCTCAGCAAATCAGCGACGGTCCATAGCTCAATAATGACGTCATCACCATAATCATATTGCCATAATCTACCGCAAATCCATAACTGCGGAGCCGCCACGGGTCCCGACTGCATCATCCGCCCTCGAGAGTCTCTGGCTGCGACTCATACTCAAGTCACCTATCATCATCGGCACAGTCTACCGGCCACCATCGAGTTCGATGACACCCGCCCTCGACGACATGCACAGTCAGCTGACGAGCATTCTCGGCCGCAATCTACCAGTGTATCTGCTGGGAGATACAAACATCGACGTCTCGCGACCGGAGAAGCAGGGTGTGACGTCATACCTGCAGCAGCTGAGCGACCTGTCACTGACCCAGCTCATTACCGCGCCAACTCACCCCGGACTGAATCCATCGCTAATTGACCACTTCATCACGAACAAGCCCGATCTGACAGCAAGCAAGCGCGTCGTGTCGTGTGATATAAGTGACCACGACCTCATCACCGCGAAAGTTTCGCGGTGATGAGGTGAGATAGCCATTATGTTTGTTTTTAGCAATATCCGGTGGCGACGCCCCTGCTGAGTCTTTCATAATAAAACATGAATAAAACAGCAAGAATGGCTATGGCTCGACTTTGAGGCCGTAGGAGATTTGTGACCAATACCTTATAACACAGAGACTTTTCAAGGTCAAGTCTCGGCGAATTCGGACGCTTCGGCTTTGGGCGGGCGCCAATTTCACAGCCAAACTGGATGAGAGCGGCCATCATGAATGTAGTACTGAGCACAGCTGGGACCAACGTTTTGGAGTCGGAAATAAATACAAAATAAATTGACGATACCCTGCTTTAGGTGCTGCAGGAGCATGTTTGAGCTTGAGCATACACGAGTGTTGATCCCCACCATTAATTTTTTTTTTAATCCTCCGGAGGTGGCAATATCCCTTTAATCTGTCTAAAAGCTGGTTGTATCACACCAGAACCGTTGGCCAGCAGCTCGGCAAACGAGACAGAAATTAAACCCTTCCTTGCAATGCACAATCAACATGTCAAGTCGGGCCGCTTTTGTGCAGACGCCAGTCACTGCCACTGGGACGGGTAGAGGGGTGGACGCAAGTCAGGGGGAGGAGGTAGAAGCGAGTCAGGGAGAGGGAGACTCGAGTCAGAGGGAGGGGAGAGGATGAGTCAGGGAGAGGGAGACTCGAGTCAGAGGGAGGGGAGAGGAACACGTCAGGATGAGGGGAAGACCGAGTCAGGGGGGAGGCTCGAGTCAGGGGAGGGGCTCGAGTCTGGGGGGGAGGGAGGGACGAGTCAGGGAGAGAGGAGGCACCAGTCGGCAGCAGATATACTTTTGGACTGGGGAGAGGGAGGGTGCGCTCTTTCACAAAGAAATAACGGGTCTGCGCACCCAGAACCAGTAGCGCCTGGACCCGGAACCAGCAGCATCACTTCACATGGACGCCTTGAAGCCGCGGGTCACAGGAAACTGCTCTAAGAGATCCGGACGGTGTCGATCTGACTGTGAGTCATATGGCGGCAGTGGAAATCCGGGAGGGGGGGGGGGGGCTATGAGTTATGACCACTCCTTTCCGCTCCCAAAGGGCCATGGCGATCAGAAACGGAGCGAACTCATCCAGATTATTACGGAAAGTGCAGGAGAAATGTGACAATCGTGAGAACTCCAAGTGCAGTAAGGATGTTCCCGAGTGCACACAATGGGGATATTGTAGCGCCCTCAACCGGAACAGGGTTTCGTCCCGCCGGTTGAGGCGTGCTGGAGCAGAGCACGGGAACGGACGGTGGAGATTTCCAATGTAAACAACATGGACAGTGCGCCACTAAAGCGCGACAGTGCGCCAGAACTGTCGTCACGTGACGTCAAATTTCCTCCACCAACCTCAACCGCTCGCCGAGCGGTGAAAGTTTTGCTCAACCGGTTGAGGTTGGTGGAGGCTCAACCGATTTTAGTTGAGGCGCGGAAAACGACCGATGGAGAAACTGAAGCCTCAATCTAATCAGGTTGGGGGGCGCTGGAGCAGCCTCAATGGGTCCCCGTGAGCTGTGCCCTCCGTGCCGTCACACAGGATTCGTATCTAAGAGTTGGTCAAGGGTGTCGCCACGCGACGTGAGTTGTCCCTCCGTCAATGCTGAATTGT
>JAXIVJ010008056.1:0-47500 GCA_036785665.1 Chirona hameri | reverse complement strand
CCAATTCAGGACAGAAGGTCGTAAATTATTAATGTTATGGTGTGCGTTATTGGTCTGCGCATGCGCCCTGGCTGTGCTGGCACTTTCAGACGGTACGGTATATCATATATGTGCCGCATTCCTTCGCCAACAAGTCAAATATCTTCGGCTGGAGAGTCTTTTCAGCCAAGAAAAGTTGCAGATAAGGATTTCTCAACACGGGCTACACAACTGCTATTTCAGTTCAAAATCCCATGTTGAAGGTGAACTATTTCCTTTAACCTGTGAGGCCTGAGCGATAGGCGGAGGCAGACTTAGAAACAAATTACGGTCGTGTCGGGGCACGCTGGAAATGTATGGTCTGGTGGTCTGGTGGTCTGGTGGCCTGGGTCGCGAGCTACCGAGTGTCACAGGCACGGCCGGGCGCCCTCTACTGCGCTGTGCTATGCGCTCGTGGCGCCACCACGCGGAGCTTGGGCTAACTGGCCCCGTCTCAACCTAAACCCTCGACCGGGTAGGGAAAAATACCCACTTGACCGGGTAGGGGTACGACCCCCTTACGTTTCGCCCCTAATTGAGCTAGAGCTTCGATTCGAAACGAATGTGTTGCTTGTGACGAGAGGAAGCCGCTGATATCCGATTTTAAGGTCCTGGGTCATTAAGTGACCTCTGAGGTCATGTCAACGACCCAAAAGCCATGCAAATTGTAAATGCATAAACATTTAATTTCATAGACCTAGAATTGTGAATGAGCATACGATTATGCTTAACGGGTGCCAAAATTGAAATCAGCGTCATAAACTGTCCTAGAAACTGACACATTCCAAAAAGGTCATGTCAGGTCATCTGAGGTCAATGACCTCGGTTGACCTGTGAAAGCGCATGACCGAAGTGGAACATACAATTATGCAAAATGAATCCCAGATTTGAAATCAGCGTCACAAAATGTCCTAGAAACTGCCAGACGTAAAACAAAGGTAATATCGGGTCATCGGAGGTCATTGACCTCGGTTCATATCATATCATATCATATATCTCGGAACACATCCATAAAATGGGTTTTCAGTTTTCCACGTCAAATAACATAGATGTGTGGGGCTACCACCGGCTGGGAGCGCCCCTGCTCGCCTCCCTCTGGGCGCGCCCTTGCGTGCGCCCCGCCGCCCGCCCGGGTCAGGGCGGCGCCGGGTCGGGGCGGCGCCAGGTGGAGGCAGGCAGACAGGGACGAGCGCGCTGAGCGACCGGACGCGTGGAACGTTGACCTGTTGTTACGGAAATACAAGAACAAGAGCAGACGGTCTTTGACCTAACATTTGGCGCGGTCAAGGTAAGCGAACCTATTATGCTCTTTTTCATTTGAGTGATATTCGTATATGAGTTATGAGATAGTCCATGTTCGTTTCATGACGTGGAATTATAGACTATAGCCATAACGTTAGGATGCTCGTAGGAGGAGCGTGATCGGTGCCGACACACTCTTCAAATATTTTTTTTTCTGAAAGAGATTTGGGACACATATATAGTCGTTTGTCGATGTATATGTGCAGCGTCTTGCCTGTGTGAAAGTTTTCTGTGTTCGGTCCCCGACACAGACTCCTGAGATCAGTATACTCAAAGCCGTGTTCGTTAAGCGACACGTTATATACATTACACGTTATATATATATACGTGATATACACGTTGTACGTTAAATGCACGTTATATATACGATATATATATTACAATACTATTATATTCAGTTTAACAGAAAGCTGCGGACTCTGACGGAGCGCATATTGTTTGGAGTAATCGGTTTCGACACACTTTCGTTAACAGTAAACTTTGGGCCACAGTGATTAAATAATTATTAAATAAGGTATTGCAATGGATCTCAAACGACTGGCTATGAGAGTGGCGAACAGCCCTAAGTTCACGGGCAGCAGCCACGAAAACTGGGATAAGTGGCTTTCGCATTTCGAGCTGCGCTTTCGCGAAGTTACCGATGAGGAACGGGCCATGGTGCTGATAGACCTTTTAGAAGGAACAGCCCTCGATTTGTGTGCGAGGCTGAGTCAGAAGGAGCTGTCGGATTATGAAACCATCAAAAAGGCTTTACGGAACAGATTTGGAGATGAAACGATCGCATTGCAGGCATACGCTGAGCTAAGCCAAGCAGATCAGAGACCAGGGGAAGATGTAGAGGAATTTGGAGACAGGATACTGGAGCTGGTAGGAAAGGCGTATCCAGGAGCATCCCTGAAACAAAAACAGGATAGCGGCCTGAAACAATTTATTTGCGGCCTCACTGATGCTAAACTGCAGGAGAAACTCATCTCCAGGGATGATGTATCTTCGATGGAAGAGGCGATACATGTAGCTAAAAGCTACAGGACGAAGGCAGGCATACTAGAGGCCATGCGAACCAAACGGGAGAGCGGGGTGGCCATGGCAGCACAGCGTGTGCGCACGCAGCTTCCCACGCAAGAGGCCGTCAATGGGAACGAGGCGATTGCATCGGTTGCCCAGACGAAAACGCAGCTGGATGGAATTCAAAAGGCCATCGCACAACTGGAAGCCAGAATCAACCAAGATGACGTCCGGGAAGGTGACATGAGGAACCAAAAGCGCTGCTACCACTGCGGCGAGACCTCGCATTTCAAAAGACAATGTCCCAAGCTCAGAAACAGGACCCAGAGCAGCCAACGGAACATAGACGCGGGTCTGGCGACTGGACAAGCACCACAAGCAGCGTTCTGCGTTGGCTGCGGGAGACACGGCCACTGGATGGCAGAGTGCTGGAGAGTGTCTACCGCTAGCACAGCAGGGATTCCGAGAGGAAGAGGAAATGGAGGACAGCTGCAGGGAAACGAGTGATGGCTGGTGCCACGGGACAAGCGCCAGCCAAAGATAAGACTGAGGAGGTCCCACAACTGAGAGCAGCAGTCATCGAGGTGGACATCAATGGATATGTCGCCTGGGCCCTGGTGGACTCAGGGGCTGATTGATCCATGATCAATGAGAACTTTGCGCTGAACGCACTGGGAAAGAATGGCTTCAGAGCAAGGGCAGCCGGACGCATCACTAGCGCGGGAGGAGAGCCGTTGGCAGTAACGGACGAAGCAGAGGTGCCGTTTCGAGTGCAGACCATGCATTTTTTGCAGCCGATGGCAATCGTTCAGGGACTGGTTTACCAGATCGTCTTGGGGAGAGATTTCTGCTGTAGGCACGGCACAGTTCTCGATGACGAAGCTGGCGTGCTCAGACTAAACAAGCAAGAAATACGACTGCCAACATATGCAGAGATTGGTCCAAAACGCTCTCGGGTGTTGACATGCCGAACACTTGTGCTCCCTCCAAGGTCAGAGGCCATCGTGAATGTGGCAGTAAAACCTCTGGATGGTAACCGATGCCCAGACACAAGGAAGTCGTGGCAGGGCGTCTTGGAGCCAACAATGAGCACCGGGTCACAAAAGTGGCTAGTACCGAGGGCTGTTACAGTGGTTGCTGAAGACGAGACGATGCCAATCAAGATCTTGAACTTGGGGACAGAAGAGGTCACGATCCCCGCAAAGACAGATCTCGGCACCCTCTACACGATCCAGGAGGATGGTGAAGGGTTATATGAGGTATTCGATCGATGCGATGCCAAATACCCAGCAAACAAAGCACCCAAGACCGAGGAGGTGATCACTCAGCTCAATATCGAACAGGCAGCAGTATCGGAGACAGGGAAAAGGGCACTTAAAAGGTTAATCACAGAGTACCTCGACGTCTTCAGCAGGAATGAGAGTGACATCGGGAGAACATCACTGCTCAAACATCACATCGCTACCAGCGACGCCAAGCCAGTAAGACAGCGCCCGAGACGTGTTCCACTGAAGTTGAGAGAAGAGGTTGAAGAACAAAAAAAGAAGATGCTCAGAGACGGCATCATCGAAGAGAGCCTCTGGTGCTCTCCCATCGTGCTGGCAAGGAAGAAGGACGGCAAGTTCAGGTTTTGTGTCGACCTCAGAGCGGTGAACTCGGTGACACAGAGCTTGCCACACCCACTCCCACGAGTCGATGACGCCCTCGACAGCCTGGCAGGAGCTCGTTATTTTACGACCCTGGACATGGCGTCGGGATACTGGCAGGTGGAACTGGAGGATGAAGATCGAGAGAAGACTGCGTTCAGCACAGGAAAGGGACTCCATCACTTCAGAACCATGTCCTTCGGCCTGAAAAACGCGGGTCCCACTTTTCAGCGCCTGATGGAGCTAGTGTTGGCCGGAATTGACTCGAGAAGCTGTTTGGTATACATAGATGACATCATCGTGTTCGGGAAAACCGAGCAGTCTCATTTGAAGACCCTGGAGGACGTGCTGCAAAAGATCAGAGAGGCGGGCATGAAACTGAAACCTGCAAAATGCTCCCTCGCAAGACAAAGTGATTTTCCTGGGACACACCGTAGGAAGAGAGGGGATCCAGCCAGATCCAGCGAACGTGGCGAGGGTGCGAGAATGGCCGGGCACTTCAAGACCGGAGGACCTCAAAAGCTTCCTGGGACTGAGCGGCTACTACGCGAGATTCGTCCCGGGATATTCCGATCTGGTGAAGCCGCTCCGAGAAGCTGCAGACAAGAAAGGCTCACTGATCTGGTCAGAGGAAATGAAGGAAAGTTTCGAGGAGCTAAAAGAAAGACTAACATCACAGCCGATCCTCGCCCTGCCGACCTTCCAGGGAAGCTTCACGTTGGCTACTGATGCATCCAACACGGCGGTGGGGTCTGTGCTAACCGAGACGGTGCAGGGTGAAGAGAGGGTCGTCGCCTATTCTAGCAGGGTGTTGAACAAAACCGAACGGAGATGGCCGACCTACGATAAGGAGCTCTGGGCCGTTGTGTGGTCGATCAGACACTTTAGACAGTATCTGGTGGGGACACCTTTCGTGGTTCTCACTGATCACAAGCCCCTGCAGAACCTACCCCAGTCCATCGTCGTCGAAAACGACGCCACAGGAAGACGAGGGAGATGGGCTGTGGAGCTCAGTTCCTACGACTTCAAGGTCAGCTACAGGAAGGGCAGCAGCAATGGAAATGCTGACGCAATGTCCCGACCCCCAGCTGGGGAAGCCCAAGGCGAAGAGCAAAAGGGTGAGAGGGACGAGCCAGCAGCACAAGCCTGTCTCGTGACCAACGCTGAGCAAGATGGTCTCGGGATGGAAAAGCTGTCTGCGGAGCAGGAGCATGACGTGATCATCAGCGAAGTAAAAAGCTGGGTGCTGCAGGGTCAGATCCCAGCTAAGAAACAACTAAAAAAATTGAATCGCCAGTTGCGTTCACTGGCTCGATGTTTCGACCAGCTGGTCATCAGTGACGGCGTACTGGGCATCAAACGACATCACAACGGGAAAGAAGGACTTCGAATCCTTCTGCCAAGGGTGTGTCGTGACATGATCCTGAAAATGCTCCACGACGACCCAACGGCGGGGCATTTGGGCCAGGTGAGAACCAGAGACAAGGTACTGGAGAGATTCTACTGGCCAAACGTCGAGAAGGACATACAGGAGTACTGCAACAGCTGCATCGTGTGTCAGCGCCGCAGACGGCCGACGCCACACATGCAGGCAGCACTGAAAACGGGAGTGCAAAGCCATCCCTATGAAAGAATCGCGATCGACATAACCGAGATGCCACTGTCAGCAAAGGGGAACAGGTATGCACTAGTAGCAATGGACTACTTCTCGAAGTATGTGCACGTGTTTCCAATGCCTGATCAAACCACAGAAACTGTGTCTGACTGTCTGATGAAGTTGATCATGGACAAAGGAGTTCCAGAACGACTACACTCGGACCAGGGAAGGCAGTTTGAATCGGCGATATTCCAGGAGCTGTGCAAGAGGCTGGGCATCCAAAAGACACGAACGACTCCATATCATCCCCAAAGTGATGGTATGGTTGAACGTTTCAACAGGACGCTGAAGGATATGCTGGCGAAGTATATTCAAGCTAACGGCTCTGACTGGGATGATGTGGTGGGAGCGGTGGCATTCGCGTACAACACATCCAAACACTCAACCACAGGATACACACCATTCTTCCTGGTTCACGGTCGGGAGGCAAGGTTGCCCGTGGACTCACTGATAGAACGGCCGTCTGAGGTGGTAAGTGTGAAGAGCTATGTTGAGAAAAACCTACGTCACCTCCATGCAGCATTTCAAACGGCCAGAGAAAGACAAAACGCAGCAGCCGAAGAGATGGTGAAAAGAAGCGTCGAAACTCAGCGGGAACTGGTCTACCATCCTGAACAGGAGGTATGGGTGAGTGATCCAGCTGCCAATGCAGGTGGTAAGCGAAAGCTGGGGATGCCCTTCAAGGGACCTGCCACCGTAGTAAAGGCATTAGGGAACGAGGGACACGAGGTGGTGTACAGGGTGCGAATGCCCAATGGAAAAGAGAGTAACGTACACCATAACCGATTGAAACCATACGTAGAACGGAAAGAGACTCAAGAGCCGACCAGTGACGAAGGAGTGACGAGCGACACGCAAAGGATGTCAACCAACCCAACGGCAAGTGACCAACCAGCAAAAATGCCAAAACAGCCCCTCAGCGAGCCACCAAAAGACAGCCCACGGGATTCTTTCAGAAAATTATTGCTTTGGTGGGAAAGTGACGAACCTGATGGGGAGGGGCATCACAAGCCGTATACGACACGATTCGGAAGGAAGGTACAACAGGTAAATAAGTTTCAGGCGGGGACACCAAATGAACACTAAATAAACCATGTAATCAACTTTCAACAGGATTACCCAACTATCAGGTTGGAACGACTTCAGCCATCCATGTCCCCAGGTATGGACAACGAGAGGATTGATCAGCTGGAGGCTCGATGTAACGACCTGCAGGTCACCGTGGACCAGTTGCTGTGTCGTGTAGCGGCACTAGAGGCCCACCAGGTGCCTGGGGGAAGCCATGCAGGTGAGAGCAGGGCGGTCGATGCTTCGATCGCTGAGCTGCCGGTTCAGATAAGGAACACTGTGGCAATAGATGCTTTGCTTCAGGAGGCTGAGCAGGGTGGCAGCGAGACCCCGTCATTCGTTGTTACGATGGCGGGGCCCTCGATCGAACCGTTGGGCGACCTTAGTGTAGCACGTGCGGCTGATATTGATGACTTGCTGAAGGAGGCCGAGCAGGTTGGGGAAGGTGTTTACGACGAAGATGTGTGGGAAATTCTTAACCTGTACACCACCCAGTCTTCAGAATTACCAGCAGCACCATCGGCACCAGCGGCACCAGCAGCACCAGTGACACAAGCGGCGGTGTTGGCGGAGGTGCCAGACGAGACGCCCGGCGAAGCACTTCTCGGAGACCGACAGCAGGCACCAGGAGCCCTGGCAACAAGCCCCGCAGCGATGGATACACCAGCTAGTCTCGAAGGGGGACACGACGTTAAGTATTATCCCGAGGGAAATCCTAGTGCGCAACAAGGGGGCATTCTTCACCTGATATTGGGGGATAGCATCGCAGTGTACCTCACCATCCCAGTAACGCCAGGCCACACCATCCTGAACCTCGCAGTTCGAGGAAACACCTGGACCATAGAGGATTCGCTGCTGGACGAACATGTTAGAGACTGGCAGCACCAGGCAGCTGCTGATAACTACCAGCTGGGAAAGATATTCGTGTGGTTGGGAGGCAACGATGTATATGGGAGGCAAGGGGGAAAACCTTCGGGGAAATGACATGAAGCAATGTGCAAGGTAGTACAGAGGCTAAGTGACAAACGTGTTACACTGGCAGGACCCACACCGAGGCTCTGGGCCGACGCCGACAGGCGATACGAGGATACCGCGGCCTTCCAGGCGGACGGGTGCCTGCGTCGCGCGGCAAAGGAGTTCGGTTGCGACTTCCTCCCCTACGTCGGCCGCTCGCTTACCTGCATGAGACGGCGCCAGCATGTGGTGAGGTCGGACGTAGCCTGTGGCTGGTTCGGGAAGGACGGGATACACCTCAACCAGCAGGGCTACGCGAAGGTGGAGAACAGGTTCCGGAGTGTGTTTAAGTGAGTCGCGCGACCGAAACGAAATGTGTGTCGTGCGTGCGCCCCATATATGTGCGATGTACATAGATAAGAAGGCACATTCAGGGACAGGCTCGACACAGTCGATTCGACGCACTCGATCTGCGATGCGCTCGATTAGCGATATGCTCGATTAGAGCCCTGGTATTGATGTACGTGTCTGCTTTGTTTTGTTTTGTCTGTTCTGTTTTGTTCAGTGTGCGTGTAACTTTGTGAGGGGGGAGATGTGTGGGGCTACCTCCGGCTGGGAGCGCCCCTGCTCGCCTCCCTCTGGGCGCGCCCTTGCGTGCGCCCCGCCGCCCGCCCGGGTCAGGGCGGCGCCGGGTCGGGGCGGCGCCAGGTGGAGGCAGGCAGACAGGGACGAGCGCGCTGAGCGACCGGACGCGTGGAACGTTGACCTGTTGTTACGGAAATACAAGAACAAGAGCAGACGGTCTTTGAACTAACAGATGTAAAAACATATCGCCCACGCATTAAATGATGCACATCAACCCTCAAGATACACACAATGCAAGTTTAAAGAACATCATTGAGACACTTTAAAAAAAAACACAGTGGGTGAAGCCCTCGCATTCAGCGGCAAATCATTCCACGCTCTGATGGCTCGGATGGAATGATCCGGATCCGGAATCGGATGGACTGCACTGGAATGATTTCATAATTTCCGAATTGTATTGTAAAGTTAAAGTCCATGTTTTGGCGCGGGGATTTCAAAACAAGTAGGTCAGTTTTCGTAGGGTTTACCTTCAATCTGTTTTTGGTGAACCAAAGCAATGCAATTGACAAATTTTCCTCAACGCGCCGTTTCAATTCTGGGAGGTTTCCTCGCGAGTCGGAATCCAGAAACTGGGTGTCATTGGCGTACAGTACCATTTTTCCGTGCGGCATATGTTGTGACAAGTCATGCATCCTCCCCCCACGCACACACCCACACCCACACGCATACCCACACCCACACACCCACACCCACACACCCACACACCCACACACCCACACACCCACACACACACACACACACACATACACACACACACACACACACACACACACACACACACACACACACACACACACACACACACGCACACACGCACACACGCACACACGCACACACGCACACACGCACACACGCACACACGCACACACCCACACACCCACACACGCACACACGCACACACGCACACACACACACACACACACACACACACACACACACACACACACACACACACACACACACACACACACATTTCCCTCGCTTCACACAACTAAAAGTGCGGACACTGCACGCTTAAATGCCCCAAGGGATAAATCGGGAATCTCCAGCGGGAGGCGGTTGTATACCTGCACCGTACAAAAAAGAAGGTGCCGCCTGCCTGCTTCAGTTCTCGCGCGCGGGAGATCTGCGTCCTGCCGGGTGGTTCGAGAGCGAAGAGCAGAGTTGACCTGAAGCTGAGAGGAAATAGCCATTGGCTCCCCGGTGCAGCGAATTTTGTGCAGAAAATTTAATGAGTGAAGTTCGTACAACTGGCGGGCGGTAGGCCAGCCCAGTTCGTTTCGCACGTCCGATATGTGGTCGAATTTGCGTCGGCCAGAGACATCGCGCAGCGCAAAATTGAGGATCTTTTGGAGGCGCTGTATATTTTTATCTGACCCATTTCCAAAGACTGCAAGACAGTATCGGACGTGCGAGAGGACCAAGGCATTGACCAGAGTGGGCAGAATGTCGGACGGGATCTGATGACGCACGTGGGACAGGCCGATGAGGATACCGTTGCATTTTTTGACGAGAGCAGACACGTGAGAGTCCCAGGTGAGGTGCTTGTCAAACACCACGCCAAGGTTCCTCACCGTAGGGCCCTCACGGATCGTATCGTCGCGAAATCGAATGGAGATCGGGACTAAGCCACGACAATTCTGACGGGAGCCAAATACGATAAGTTCAGTTTTGCCGGTGTTGACCTTCAAACCGTGGGAGTGGAACCAGGCATCCAAAGAGTTTAAAACCTGTTCCATGGTAGCAATGAGCTGAGGGAGGGAGTCTTTTTTTTGCCAGAGAGTATAATTTGGGTATCGTCAGCGTACTGCACCACGTGCGCCTCAGGGGCAAAGAGGGGGAGGTCGTTGGCGAAAATCTGGAAAAGGAGCGGGCCAAGTGAGGAACCTTGGAAAACACCCATAGATCCCATTGGGGAGAGGATTGGAAAGGAGTCGGTTTCCCTGCCCACCAGTTGTACAAACAGATTGAGTATGGCCACGGAGGTAAGAGGAACACCAGGTCGGATCGATACAATAGGCTTGAAGTTAGGAAGGAAGCTTTGAGTGGTCTTTGACGTCAAAGCATTTGGAAAGATCGAGAAGACAGAGAAGCGTGAGTTCCTGGCGGTCGGTAGCAGAAAGGATGTGGTCGGATACGGTAACTAGCGCAGTTTCTGTGGATAGGCTGGAGCGGAAACCGTGCTGGGAAGAGGAGAAAATATTATTTTCAGACATATAGGAGTATAGCTGCTGCTGAGCAACTTTCTCCACAAGCTTGGGGAAGGCAGGGACGATGGAGATGGGACGAAAGTTGGATGCTTCGGAAAGGCTGCCGGATTTGTGGATAGGGTGAACGGTGGAGTGCTTCCAGGACGCGGGAAATTCACAGGTTGTAAGACAGGTGTTGACAAGATAGAGAAGGACGTGACCAATGGTATCAAAACACAGCCTGATAATCCCGATGCTAACACCGTCAGAGTCAGTGGCAGAAGAGTTTTTCATAGAAAAGAGAACAGACCGGAAAGACTGAAGTGAGATAGGTTTCAGTGAGAAAGCACAGGCACCCACCCTGGGTAGCCTGCAGGGAAGACGAAGGGGCTCCCCCTGGCTCGGACCTCACCCGCGACTCGAGGACCTACCCCCACACAAAACTCGTTAAGTTCGTTGGAGGTGGCCTCAGGCGCAACTCGCTGAGTGAACCTCTTGCCCTCGATCACCTGACGCACGTTGCGAAAGATGGAGACCGGACACTGCCTCCTCACCCGGCTGGAAATGTCGTTTCTGACATCTCGTCTGATGGCCGATTTCACTTGTAGGTAAGGAAGGCAGGAGTCCGGGCCTCCCGGGCAAGAAGTCCACGACGCTGCGCCATAAGTCGCAGGGTGGCGTCCGAGGCAGGGGGTGGGGGGGGGGGGGGGGGAGGGTTGTGAATTTTGAGGCGCTGTAAAGGAGCTTGATAGTCAACAACAGGTAAGAGCAGCTGGGTGAAGGCAGACCACTGATCCGTCAATCCCACGCGCGTGAAAACCGGGCTCCAGTCGGTGTGATACAATGATGTATGAAAGTCACTCGTCTACTCGTCCGATTTTTACAAATCAAACAGCGTTTGATTCCCCTCAACACGATCTATTTTTACAAATAATTTTTTTTTATTTTATTTTATAGGCACTACACATATTATAGGTATTTGTGATCCCACACAGCTGTCATGTTTATCAACTTATTTTAACGCAACTAATGGGGATCGATAGAGATTGAATTGGGGACTGATATATAACGGTGACTTTTGATAATTCAAAAATTATAGGTGTTTTCAGGTCACTAAATTTGGGGGTAAAATAAATGCCTTATAAAACCGTCTTTTCTACTTCTTCTTTCAATAAATGCAATGGTGCACTATTGCGACATCGGATACAACTGTTATAAAGCAGATTTGCATCCATAATCGGTGCCAGGTTAGCGAAAAAGGGAGGCAAAATAACTTCCTGTAAACCCCCCCTTTTCAAGTCCCTGAAACTGCCTCTGCCGTGCAATATTTATTATAGCTCACCAAAATCAACCAATTTCCACTTGTTTCAATCACCGTAAACCTATGTAACTCCTTCATACTTCAGGCAGTTAGGAAAAACCCGTGAAGATCGCATCTCCGTATTATCGCCAAATGTCACCAAAAAAAACCTGAATAACCGGGCCCTGGAACTGCCTCTGTTAAGGTTAAAGGGAAATAATGACCTTTTGATTTTGTTAGCAACAATTTCTTAGGCTACCGTTATGGTTTTAAAATTATTTTATTTAAATTTAGGAATTAAATAAAATTATTCCCAAATTCAAAGTTGTAAGTTTGGAAAAAATACAAAACAAGTACCTTGTGTACTTCATGAAGGTCATTGACAAATTCGTCCTTCCCTACCATTGTTTACACCGAGAGCGGCATTTTTGGAGGCTCTGTGACGTTTCCGATCAAACTGAGCGCTGCTCGGACACACGCTAGTAGCGCTAGTAGCGCTTTCGTTCTCCATGGCAACCAGGCGTCAGCCAATCAAAAGCCAGAAAGGGGTACGTTCTGGCTTTTCATTGGCTCACGCCTGGTTGCCATGGAGAACGAAAGCGCTACTAGCGCTCCTAGCGTGCGTTCGAGCAGCGCTCTGATCCGTGAAGCAATCAGTGAAGCATCCGTGATGCATGACTGACTATCAGTATAAGTCATGAATAACAACAACATGCAAACTATACCAACTCGAATAAAATAAGGGCGGAATGAATTGAACCCCAGGCAAGCTAGTATTCGCAAAGCACTCGGCACTGCGCCACAATAGCAAAAGGTGAGGGAAATGCATATTGGATACAATATTATTACGTCACAAGTTTCTGAAGTGTCAACTACTATGAAATACAGTGATACAATACCTTTAATAATGATTAACAAGAAAATTCAAACTTAAAACAATAATTTGAATAAGTCTTTAATTAGCTTTCAACTCAAAATCAGATATATTTTGCAATGCTACACAGGAATGGCACCAGTGACGTCATTAACAAAGCCTGCTACGGGACTTGGGTATACTAATCAGGAACAACTCGCCACAATGGTTAAGTGCGCCGAGAAGCATGACAATGACTTTGTAAACAAATCGCCGACGCTAAATAGGTCGCCGTCGATGTGCATCGATGAGCTTCATTTTAATTGCCAGTTTTGTGTTATTGTTTGTTAGTTTTTTGGGGCAAAATTATTATTCTTCATGATAATATAAAGCATAGTGTTATATACAGCCACAGACAAATTATACAATATTGACTCCTAATGTTGAAAACAAATGAATCGATTTTCAAAAATTGAGGGTCGCAACCACTAACTATGCCGCCGTTGATGTGCATCGATGAGCTTCCGATTTTATTGCCACTATTTCCAATCGCTGTTAGTTTTAGAAGATCGCCGGGCATATAATCACAACAAGCAGAACGCACAATATATTTTCCACTCCATTGCGTAAAAAAACTACGGGAAAATCCCGCAGTTTGATGAGGACCAGAAGTACTTGCAAGTACCGGTCGTTAAAAGTGTGGAACGTTTATCAACTTTAACTTGAAATATCTTTCGGTAGGAAAGTTTTCATGCAAAATGTGATGAATTTACAATATATTTTGGTCTCGTCTGGCGATTTCAAGTGCTAACTCCATTTTTGTGGAAAAAGGTCATTATTTCCCTTTAAGAACTCAAATTTTTGACTCCGTATGTGGAATTTAATTCTAGGAAAAGTCCCAAAATTTCAAGGGTATGCTTCCAGCCGTTCGGGAGATACCTGCGATAAAAAAAAACATTAGGGGGGGGGGGGGAGCGGAATCCGCCCCTACCCCCCAGCCACTAATAGGGTTAACATGCTTTTTTATTTGTAAAATTGTTTCTGTACACCAGTTATGCGCTGTGCAATGGTACCGGCGGCTGACCCCGAAATGTCCTTAGGTCAAATGGTGACCTTGAGAGGTCGGGTCGATATGGGAAAAGTAAGACGAAGTGTGTGCGAGTATTTTAGCGTTGGATTCATCTCCGTAGCTCTTATGGGTGAGCCACAATGTGCTGTGCAACATCGAACCTGGGCTGAACCTGGACCGCACTCTCGGAGTAACGTTTTTTTAAACTTTTTTTAATTATCAAGGGCAAACCGTAATACTTATCGAGTAGGTGTTTTTGGCGAAAGTTAGTGCATTACCTGGATCACAGTTTGACGTTCTTTTTTATTTGTAAAATTGTTTATGTACACCAGTCATACGCTGTGCAATGGTACCGGGGGCTGACCCCGAAATTACCTTAGGTCAAATGATGACCTTGAGAGGTTGGGTCGATGTAAGAAAAGTAAGACCAAGTGTGTGCGAGTATTTTATCGTTGCATTCATCACCGTAGCTCTTCTGGGTAGGCCACAATGTACTGTGCAACATTTGACTTCATGATCTTGCTTGACCTCTGGAGGTCAAACCGCTGAGAGTGACACCGAATACTGCTAGGCGTGGTCTACTGGACTCCTGGCGGATTATCTGTGCAAATTTAAGCTTGATCAGAGGTGTCCCGTACCTGGGCCGAACCTGGGCTGAACCTCTGATAGTGACGTTGTTTGCACTTTTTTCATTGTCAAGGTCAAACCATGTTAATGATCGAGTAGGTATTTGTGGCGAAAGTGAGTGTATCATCTGGGTCACAGTTTTACATGCGTTTTAATTTGTACAATTATTTATGTACACCAGTTATGCGTTGTGCAATGGTACCGGCGGCTGACCCCGAAATAATCTTAGGTCAAATGGTGACCTTGAGAGGTCGGGACGATGTGGAAAATAAGACCAAGTGTGGGAGAGTATATTAGCGTTGGATTCATCCCCGTAGTTCTTCTGGGTAGGCCACAATGTGCTGTGCAATATTTGACACCGTGACCTTGCTTGACCTCTGGAGGTCAAACCGATGGGAGTGACTCCGAATGCTGCTAGGTGTGAACTACTGTCCCCTGGCGGTTATTCTGTGCAAATGCAGCTCGATCGGAGGTGTCCCGAAGCTGGGCTGAACCTGGGCTGAACCTGGGCTGAACCTGGGCTGAACCTTTGCTGTCTTGATGGACATTTAAAGATTGATGATCAATTTACCAATTACTATGGTGATATCATTCTAAAATTTGGTATGGTAGTTTCTCATATGTGGTTCTCTGACATATATTTCGGTTTTTTAATAGCTTTGACAAATTTGATTTTGTGGGCATTTTCCTCCATTTTTTTTTTAATTGGGGGTAAACAACTTTTTAAAAAAATCCGAGATAGCTATGTTATATCCCTTGTCATTTTATATCTTTTGACGTTTTTGGATTGAATTTTGCTCGAAATATGGCATGTGTACAGTCTATTACATTGACCTCCAAACATACAGCTGTGACTTGTACGCTTATGTGTTGCAGACTGTGCAGCCACCAGTGTCATGAGCTGGCGGTCGCTACCACTGCTGCAGCTGCTGCTGCTCGGCTGGCTCGCCGCCCCCGCCCCCGCCCGGGCAGGCTCGGTGATTGCGCCGCCCTGGTTGGACGCCGAGCGGAACCCGTGTTCTGTGGAGAGCTGGCAGCTGGTGCGGTGGTCAGCGGATGGCCGCTGCTACCCCATCTTCCAGCGCGGCCCGTGTGCGGCCACCGAGGAGCTGGAGTGGGACGCGATCGCCGGCCGGGCCGTGTGCGCCTGTCCGGCAGGCCACCTGCCCCACCGGCAAACGGCGCGCTGCTACCAGCGCCACTCGCGTGGGCCCTGTCTCCGGCGGCACTTCTTCACCGACGGCGGCCCGGACGGCCAGCCCACCTGCCACTCGTTTAGCGAGTGCGCGCCCGGCGAGATCTTTTGGCCGGCAGACGGCCGGTGCCATGCGCGCCTGACACGCGGACCCTGCGCCAGGGGTGAGCTGCTGGCGCTCAACCGGCTCACGCTGGAGCCCGAGTGTGGCTGCAGTCGGCAACACATGGCGCGCAGCTACTGGCCGCACACCGATTCCTGTTACCAGGAGTACACACGCGGACCCTGCCCGCACGGCCTGCTCTTCGTCTTCAACGCCAGCCGCCAGGCCGTCGAGTGTAGCTGCCACGCGCAGATGCGCGAACACTACGACGCGCGCACGTGCCAGTGTTACCCGCAGGGCGAGCGGGGGCCGTGCCCGCCAGGCAACCTGTTCGTGTTCAACAACGCCACGCGTCGGACCGAGTGTCAGTGCGGGCCCGGCGGCCTGCTGGATCCGTCGACGGGCGCCTGTCACCGCGGCTACATGCAGGGCCCGTGTGCGGCCGGCCAGTTGGTGTGGCCGGCGGCCGGCGCGCCGCACCAGGCCGACTGCACAGAGAACCCGTGCCGGCGCGGCGAGCTGTTCTTCCCTATGGACGGCTTCTGCCACCGGATCGGTCGGCGCGGCCCGTGCCCGGCCGGCCAGCTGGTCCGCTACGAGCCATTCCGCGGCATCAGCTACCGTGGCGCCTGCGGCTGCTCCGAGCACTTCAAACAGAACTACTGGCCTGCAGACGGCCGGTGCTACCAGAAGCTGACACGTGGCCCCTGCCCGCCGCTGCACGCCTTCGTTTACAACGCCACCAGCGGCCACACCGAATGTCGGTGCGAGCGGCGCCGCAGCCGCGCCGTGGCCGCCGGCGACTGCGGCGCGCCGCTCCGGCTGCAGGACAGCCGGCCGCCGCCCACTGACAACCCGTGTCCGGGCGGCCGACAGTCGGTGCCGGCGGCCGGCGGTGGGCTGGAGTGCCGCTGTCCGGCCGGCACAGTGGCCGACCGCAGCCTGGGCCGCTGCCGGCCTCTCGGCCGGCCCGTCTTCGACTCTCTGGAGCTGATGCGTATCACACGGTGACCTCGGAGGGTGCGCTGCCCAGCATCGAGCACTAGCACACCGGCGCCGGCTGCTGCCCACAGCAGGAGCGACGACTGCTGATCCGAGCACGACGCTGGCCCGTCTCCAAATGTACGAAATAAAAATGATTGTGATGTGATGTGATGTGTACTTAGTTAGTTTAAATTTGAATTGCAACGAATGAACTTAACGTAATAATAGGCCCGTCTTCCCTTGTTTGCTCTGCCGGGTTCAAATAAACCGGATTAACCCTCGCCCGGGTAGGGCAAAATCACTACGTGTTCGGGTAAGGGGGTACGACCCCCCCCCCTTAGCGTTTCACCCCTAATTGAGCTAGAGCTTCGTTGCCGAAATTACATTTTGTCGACATGTGAAAAAGTCGAAATGCCTTTTTGCCGAATGTCATTTTATCGACATGTGAAATGTTCGAGAAAAAATGCCGAATGCCGAATGCCTTTGGTGCCATGCGCAGCAATTGTCGTCATGTGTCAATATTGTGTGTGCACCCCAATCATCATAAGCATCAACAGCGATCCTCCACCGGCAACCAAAGCGGAGCTGGCTATCGACGCTCACAACTTAGTCGCCCGCGGAGTGCACGCACCTCACGCGATCCTCATCGTACTATACTTCATTTTCCGGATCACACCGGAAAGCCGAAAGCTGGCCATGGTGCTACTTACGTGCAAAAGGTGTTGTTTACTATGGTAAATCTTGAAAACTCTGTTCAAAGGCTCTGGGAAATCTGTTGAAAATCTGGGAATCACCGCATGACACAGCGACACTGTTATTGCCCAGCAATGCAGCCGGCGCGTCGCTGAGGTAGCCAGGCCCTGACTGGTCTAATTTGGTACCATATAGCCCCCAGTTAGGCCTAGCTGGAGCTCTTAGCTCTAAATGGATACCCATATATTGTAGAGGTTTCAAACTTGAAATTCAAAGACCTTTCCGGTAGTCCGGTAATTGTTTGGTTCGTCGGCTATTCCCCGCTGAGCGGGAACCGTATGCCGGGGAGCTCCTGGAGGTAGAAGGCAGGGACGCAGCCAGGGGGGGGGGGGGGGGGCAATCGCCCTCCCCATTCGGATACAGAGGATTTAGATGACCAAGTAATTTGTTGTCAGCTAATTGACCCGCTGCCACCGGCCACAAGCCATCCCAGTCAGGGGCAAATAGCGAGCGCCGAAGCGACTCGAACCCGGGCTGCCACTACCGAGTGAGGTCAGAAGCCCAGCGCTCTTCCAACTGAGCTAAATGGGCGGACAAAATATAAAAGCTACATCGACAAAAGACATTCGCCATTTTACTTTCGGCATATTCACATTTCGACAAGAAGACATGTCGACAAAATGACATTTCGGCAAAAAGGCATTTCGACCTTTTCACACGTCGACAAAGTAACATTCGGCAAAATGGCATTTCGGCCATTTCACATGTCGACAAAATTACATTTCGGCAAAAAGGCATTTCGACCTTTTCACATGTCGACAAAATGTCATTCGGCAAAAAGCATTTCGATTTTTTAACCTTTCGACAATATAACATTTCGACAAAATGACATGTCGGCAAAAAGACATTTCGACATTTTGACACGTCGGCAAAAAGGCATTTCGACAAAAAGACATTCGCCATTTTACTTTCGGCATATTCACATTTCGACAAAAAGACATGTCGTCAAAGTGTCCTTCGACAATATGCATTCGCCAAAATGACATTCGGCAAAATAACATTCGCCAATGTGTCCGGGCACCATGCGCGACCGGCAGCGCCGGCACACCGCGCCCGTGCTCGGGCGGCGGCGTAGGCCGGCATCGGACTCGTGAGTCGGAGCCGGAGCCGGATTCGATTTTTTAGGCCGGAGTCGGAGTCGGAGTCGCTAAAATGTTGCCGACCCCGCAGCCCTGTGTGTATAAGTACACGTGCACTTGGATTTGCCCGACCTAATTTTGAAACTGCGGAGACGCCATTGCAAGAAAAAGCATGCACCATGCTTGTTTCTGAGTTTCAACGACTTGGGCTCAGACTTCTTTAAATTTAGTCGAATATTTTGATTGGATGGGTTTCCGGGCTCCGTACCCACGCTAAGCATAGCTTGTTGGGTGGGTCTACTCTACCATCCGATCGCGCAATTCCAGGTCAATGGCATAATTTACCGGCGAACGTTTTAGGTTCCCGAACGACTGAAGAGGCCCGGCCCGCTAGCTTCATCTGACCTTGAACGCGGCCGCTGCCACCGGCCGCAGCTCATCCCCGCCAGGGACAAATAGCGAGCGCCGAAGCGTCACGACTCTCAAACCCACCTTGCTAGGACGGGTCAGCTTGTACGCCCAGCGCTCTCCCGACTGAGCTACGCGGGCCCGATGTAAGCATAATATGTGCGAGTGAAACCATATACATAATTATGTATATGCATGATACAGTATCATTCTTTACACATTGTATTGTGTACGCCTACCGTAATGTCTACAACCTTGTGGTTGGTAGGGAGTAGGGACTAAGATGATACATCATTTAGTGGGCTGGCCTGCTGGTTCCTTCAAGACCCGATGCACGAACGGCCACCGTTCTGACAGAGTTCGGCTTTAATCACCGAGGGATATGAAAACTGCATGCGTGGCAATTTTACACTGCAACAGTGTTTACTGCACATATAATTGCCCTAGCCTTTGCAAAAGTCGAGATCCGATTGGATTGCGAAACTCGCCTCCCTCCAGCGTCAGTCACTGTAGAAAGCTAGCCAGGAAGTGTGCGAGAATGAGAATAAAAATATATTTTCATGACTGCATGTTTGTGCACGAGCATGCATGGCTTCAGAAAGCCACGCGCGTGGCTTTCTGAAGACATGGTGTCCGAGCCGGCATCAAATCAACAATACCCATTGTGATTCCAATTATGCTTCCTTTACGACTTTGCATCCCTGTGTGAGATATTTGTTCATGAAGATTTAAACAGGCTCCCTATTTACGATAGGACGAAGTAGTGGGAATAGTTGAACAGCTCACACCATTCCCTTGTCGGACACTGTGTGACAAAATACGCTCATTAAAGGACACTGTGTGACAAAATACACTCATTAAAGGACACTGTGTGACAAAATACACTCATTAAAGGACACTGTGTGACAAAATACACTCATTAAAGGATACTGTGTGACAAAATACACTCATTAAAGGACACTGTGTGACAAAATACACTCATTAAAGGACACTGTGTGACAAAATACACTCATTAAAGGACACTGTGTGACAAAATACACTCATTAAAGGACACTGTGTGACAAAATACACTCATTAAAGGACACTGTGTGACAAAATACACTCATTAAAGGACACTGTGTGACAAAATACACTCATTAAAGGACACTGTGTGACAAAATACACTCATTAAAGGACACTGTGTGACAAAATACACTCATTAAAGGACACTGTGTGACAAAATACACTCATTAAAGGACACTGTGTGACAAAATACACTCATTAAAGGACACTGTGTGACAAAATACACTCATTAAAGGACACTGTGTGACAAAATACACTCATTAAAGGACACTGTGTGACAAAATACACTCATTAAAGGACACTGTGTGACAAAATACACTCATTAAAGGACACTGTGTGCAAAATACACTCATTAAAGGACACTGTGTGACAAAATACACTCATTAAAGGACACTGTGTGACACAATACACTCATTAAAGGACACTGTGTGACAAAATACACTCATTAAAGGACACTGTGTGACAAAATAAGCTCATTAAAGCAACAGCGCACAATATGAACTGCAGCCATGCGATGCCATTAACCAGCTGCATGGGATGGGACACAGCAGAACGATGCCATGGGATGTCATTAACCAGCCATGGGATGGGACACAGCAGAACGATGCCATGCGATGCCATTAACCAGCTGCATGGGATGGGACACAGCAGAACGATGCCATGCGATGTCATTAACCAGCCATGGGATGGGACACAGCAGAACGATGCCATGCGATGCCATTAACAAGCTGCATGGGATGGGACACAGCAGAACGATGCCATGCGATGTCATTAACCAGCCATGGGATGGGACACAGCAGAACGATGCCATGCGATGCCATTAACCAGCTGCATGGGATGGGACACAGCAGAACGATGCCATGGGATGCCATTAACCAGCCATGGGATGGGACACAGCAGAACGATGCCATGGGATGTCATTAACCAGCTGCATGGGATGGGACACAGCAGAACGATGCCATGGGATGTCATTAACCAGCTGCATGGGATGGGACACAGCAGAACGATGCCATGCGATGCCAATAACCAGCTGCATGGGATGGGACACAGCAGAACGATGCCATGCGATGTCATTAACCAGCTGCATGGGATGGGACACAGCAGAACGATGCCATGCGATGTCATTAACCAGTCATGGGATGGGACACAGCAGAACGATGCCATGCGATGCCATTAACCAGCCATGGGATGGGACACAGCAGAACGATGCCATGCGATGCCATTAACCAGCTGCATGGGATGGGACACGGCAGAACGATGCCATGCGATGTCATTAACCAGCTGCATGGGATGGGACACAGCAGAACGATGCCATGGGATGTCATTAACAAGCTGCATGGGATGGGACACAGCAGAACGATGCCATGCGATGCCATTAACCAGCTGCATGGGATGGGACACAGCAGAACGATGCCATGCGATGTCATTAACCAGCTGCATGGGATGGGACACAGCAGAACGATGCCATGCGATGTCATTAACCAGCCATGGGATGGGACACAGCAGAACGATGCCATGCGATGCCATTAACCAGCCATGGCATGGGACAAAGCAGAACGATGCCATGCGATGCCATTAACCAGCTGCATGGGATGGGACACAGCAGAACGATGCCATTAACCAGCTGCATGGGATGGGACACAGCAGAACGATGCCATGCGATGTCATTAACCAGCTGCATGGGATGGGACACAGCAGAACGATGCCATGCGATGTCATTAACCAGCTGCATGGGATGGGACACAGCAGAACGATGCCATGCGATGCCATTAACGGGCTGCATGGGATGGGACACAGCAGAACGATGCCATGGGATGCCATTAACCAGCCATGGGATGGGACACAGCAGAACGATGCCATGCGATGTCATTAACCAGCCATGGGATGGGACACAGCAGAACGATGCCATGCGATGTCATTAACCAGCTGCATAGGATGGGACACAGCAGAACGATGCCATACGATGTCATTAACCAGCCATGGGATGGGACACAGCAGAACGATGCCATGCGATGTCATTAACCAGCTGCATGGGATGGGACACAGCAGAACGATGCCATACGATTTTATTAACCAGCCATGGGATGGGACACAGCAGAACGATGCCATGCGATGTCATTAACCAGCTGCATGGGATGGGACACATCAGAACGATGCCATGCGATGTCATTAACCAGCTGCATGGGATGGGACACAGCAGAACGATGCCATGCGATGCCATTAACCGGCTGCATGGGATGGGACACAGCAGAACGATGCCATGCGATGCCATTAACCAGCCATGGGATGGGACACAACAGAACGATGCCATGCGATGTCATTAACCAGCCATGGGATGGGACACAGCAGAACGATGCCATGCGATGTCATTAACCAGCTGCATAGGATGGGACACAGCAGAACGATTCCATACGATGTCATTAACCAGCCATGGGATGGGACACAGCAGAACGATGCCATGCGATGTCATTAACCAGCTGCATGGGATGGGACACAGCAGAACGATGCCATACGATGTTATTAACCAGCCATGGGATGGGACACAGCAGAACGATGCCATGCGATGTCATTAACCAGCTGCATGGGATGGGACACAGCAGAACGATGCCATGCGATGTCATTAACCAGCCATGGGATGGGACACAGCAGAACGATGCCATGCGATGCCATTAACCAGCCATGGGATGGGACACAGCAGAACGATGCCATGCGATGCCATTAACCAGCTGCATGGGATGGGACACAGCAGAACGATGCCATGCGATGTCATTAGCCAGCCATGGGATGGGACACAGCAGAACGATGCCATGCGATGTCATTAACCAGCCATGTATGTATGTATGTATGTATTTACATTCATGAGCATCCACAGTTGGCGTGGCGATTACCGCTCAGAGTCTGTGTCAGGTTGGCAGCATACAGGCAAAGTTCAACAAATACACCATCACACGGCACATTCATACTGCTCACAGAGCACTCAGACTCGTCACGTTCGGAATATCGCGTTGGTGGCACGGTACCAATGACAGGCATACACGAACTACGCGGCGAAACTAGGGCAGAGTCACATATACCACGCTCAGATTCTCTGAACAAGTCTGGCTTTGGAGGCGCGAGCAAATCTGGTGGGGGGCAGCTGCACAAGCTCGCGGGGGAGGGTGTTCAGTAACGTCGCGGCACGATATGCAAAACGACGCTTGCCGGTTTCTAATCGGGGCCGAGGGAGATGGAAAAGGTGGTCCTGACGGGTAGATCTCGCTCTGGCATCGGAATTTGATGTAAACATGGATGCCAGAACCTCGGGTTCTCCACGCTGTATGGCCTTGTGGGCGGTGACCAGGGTTTGGAAGTCAGCCATGGTTTTGGGAGTCATCCAGCGGAGTTGGTCACGGAGATCAGAGACGTGGTCGAATTTGCGGCGGCCGAAAATAACTCTAGCTGCGAAATTTAGAATTTTCTGAATCCGATCAAAGTTCTTTTGAGATCCGTTGCCATATACTGTGAGGCAGTATTGGACGCGCGACATGACGAGTGATATTACCAAAATTTTGATGACACCGTCGGGGATGTAATGACGAATTTGGGAGAGACCGATTAGTAGGCCCGTACAGCGGCGGCTGAGGTCCGATACGTGATCGTCCCAGGATAGAGTGCCGTCTAAAACAACACCCAGATTCCCCACCTGCGCACATGGCACTAACTCAGAATCACGGAAAGAGACAGTGAAGTCAGCCATGTTGCGTAAATTTTGACGGCTTCCGAAAACTATTAGTTGAGTTTTGGTGGTGTTAACTTTTAGGGCGTTCGCACGAAACCATGGGATGGGACACATCAGAACGATGCCATGCGATGTCATTAACCAGCCATGGGATGGGACACAGCATAACGATGCCATGCGATGCCATTAACCAGCCATGGGATGGGACACAGCAGAACGATGCCATGCGATGTCATTAACCAGCCATGGGATGGGACACAGCAGAACGATGCCATGCGATGTCATTAACCAGCTGCATGGGATGGGACACAGCAGAACGATGCCATGCGATGCCATTAACCAGCCATGGGATGGGACACAGCAGAACGATGCCATGCGATGTCATTAACCAGCCATGGGATGGGACACAGCATAACGATGCCATGCGATGCCATTAACCAGCTGCATGGGATGGGACACAGCAGAACGATGCCATGCGATGCCATTAACCAGCCATGGGATGGGACACAGCAGAACGATGCCATGCGATGTCATTAACCAGCCATGGGATGGGACACAGCAGAACGATGCCATGCGATGTCATTAACCAGCTGCATGGGATGGGACACAGCAGAACGATGCCATGCGATGCCATTAACCAGCCATGGGATGGGACACAGCAGAACGATGCCATGCGATGTCATTAACCAGCCATGGGATGGGACACAGCAGAACGATGCCATGCGATGTCATTAACCAGCCATGGGATGGGACACAGCAGAACGATGCCATGCGATGTCATTAACCAGCTATGGGATGGGACACAGCAGAACGATGCCATGCGATGTCATTAACCAGCCATGGGATGGGACACAGCAGAACGATGCCATGCGATATCATTAACCAGCCATGGGATGGGACACAGCAGAACGATGCCATGCGATGTCATTAACCAGCCATGGGATGGGACACAGCAGAACGATGCCATGCGATGCCATTAACCAGCTGCATGGGATGGGACACAGCAGAACGATGCCATGCGATGCCATTAACCAGAGTCATGGGATGGGACACAGCAGAACGATGCCATGCGATGCCATTAACCAGCTGCATGGGATGGGACACAGCAGAACGATGCCATGCGATGCCATTAACCAGCTGCATGGGATGGGACACAGCAGAACGATGCCATGCGATGCCATTAACCAGCTGCATGGGATGGGACACAGCAGAACGATGCCATGCGATGCCATTAACCAGCTACATGGGATGGGACACAGCAGAACGATGCCATGCGATGCCATTAACCAGCTGCATGGGATGGGACACAGCAGAATGATGCCATGCGATGCCATTAACCAGCCATGGGATTGGACACAGCAGAACGATGCCATGCGATGCCATTAACCAGCTGCATGGGATGGGACACAGCAGAACGATGCAGCTGTGCACCATTGTACAGCCTCGGCCGAGCTCGCGCTAAATGAACGCCACAAATGAGGCGAATCTTGCATGTGTTGTGACAAATATGACGCACGGCAATATGACGCAATCACCTTATTGGCTTTTTCAAGGTCGTCATAACGATGATCTATGGTCACCAATTTCGAAACAGCTGATGAAATCTCATACCAGGAATCGGCTGTAGCCATTTTGAAGATTATCGCCCCAGCCGTTCCTGAGTTTGAGGTTTGATGTAACACCTGTTTTTGCTTTGTGAAGGTCATAACGGTGATCTAGGGTCTCCAGTTTCAAATCACCTGATGAAATCGCATACCCCAATTAAAATGGTGCCATTTTGAAGAAAAATCGCCACAGCCGCTCCTGCGTTTGGGGTTGGCTGCAATACCCCAAAACAGTTTTTTTTGTCTTTTTAAAAGTCATAACGATGATATAGGGTCACCAGTTCCAAAACTGCTGTTAAAATCGGATACCCCGGATACACGGTGAAATTTTGAGGAAAATCGGCACAACCGTTCCTGCGTTTGAGGCTGGCTGCAATACCCAAGATCAGTTCTTCTGCTTTTTGAAAGTCATAGCTATTAGCTAGGGTCACCAGTTACGAAACTGCGATGAAATTATAAATTCCATACCCCCAAATCTAGCGTTGCCATTTTGAAGAATATCGGCCCAGCCAATTCTGACTTTGAAGTTGGCTGCAATATCCAAAATCATATATATATTCTTTTGAAGGTCATAACTATGATCTAAGGTCACCAGTTTCGAAACTGCTGATTAAATTGCATATCCAAAATCGAATGGCACCATTTTGAAGAAAATAGACTCAGCCTTTCCTGTGTTTAACCCTCGCCCAACGGGGGGGGGATGCTAAAACGACCCCCTGATATTTTTCTTGCTAACGTTTTAGACATGTAGCACATCTCGTTGAAATTTTGAGTACCTAAGTATACAACAATTATACGTATGCTGTAAAAATTTCATTGAAATTAGTTGAGAAATTTGGGAAATAATGATGTTTTGATGACGTCATGTTGGAGGAAAAACGACAAATGTTCGAAAATTTGTAGAAAAAAAAGAGTTTTAAAGAAAATTAAAAACGCAATTAAGCAAAGATATAAAATGTCATTTTCCTTAAAATGACAATCTCGGATTTTCTAAATTTTGGGTTTTTGCCCCCAAAATTAACAAAAACTGATTTTGGGAAAAATCACCACAAAACCAAAATGTTCAAAGAAATTAAAAAACGATATTTGTGTGAGATAACTGAGTATGGACAATACTCAAACCAAATTTCAAAGAAATATCTCAATTTTTGAATGAGTGATGGCTCCCTAAGTGTAAGCAATTCATGACGCCATTTTTTTAATAACTTTTTTTGACTTTTTTTGACCATATACGAATAAATAATTACCTTTTCTGTATTTCTGAGACAAAACTGGTCTAGGAACAGGCCTTTTTATTTACATTTATCAATTTCTCATTTTGAGGTTTTCTGACAGAGCAAAATCGCTGTTCTGGACGTGGGCGATCGAGGTCATTTACTTGACCTGGAGGGTCACTCGTTGACCCCAAACCTAATAATTGCATTCTGTTAGATTACAAACATAACAGGCAACATGTTGGTTCTTACCGCGTTGCTCTATGTTGCTTGGTTTGTGAGTTAACAGGGGGTCTTTTTAGGACCCCCCGTAGGGTGAAGGTGAAAAAAGCTCCCGTAGGGCGAGGGTTAAGGTTGGCTGGAATCCCCTCCCCCTCCCTCCCACATTTTTTGTTTTGTTTTTGAAGGTCATAACGATGATCTAGGGTCACTAGTTTCATAACGGCTGTTGAAATCGTATACTCCGAATAAACAGTGAAATTTTTAATAAAAGCTTTGGAAATGCTAAAAATTGTGAGACTCAGATTTAAAATTGGTACCTGAAATTACTTGAGTCTGGATATGACCTGAGGCCAAAGTAGCCATCCTAAGCTATAGTAATTAAAACAAAACTTGACAATTAAAAATATTAACTTTACGCACAAATTCACAAATTGTGAATTAAATTTGGCTACATGTTTACGGGGGAAAGGAAAACAACGATACCCAAGTCCCAGTCACTATGTCTCGAATACTGTCGAAATGTGTTCCATGCACGCTATTCAGCGCTATAAACTTTGGCGTCAAAACGCAACATTTTTTAACTTACGTTGGTTGCAGGAATCGCTCCAGATCGAAAATAGCGCCAGACCCGCCACGCATATTTGGAAATGTCGAATATAAAGTCAAGGCCCATCATACTTAGGGACAGTGGCGTACCGAGTATCAACTATCAGGTCATGCAGGTCATGACCTGGTCCTTTGGACCTGAGGCGTCCATGCAAAGCTGGCGCCCCTCCGATCAGTCACGACGCCCCTCTGGCCAGTGGCGGTGCCACTCCGGCCAGTGAGGACGCTCTCCCGGCCAGTGACGGCACTCCTGTGGCCAGTGACGGTGCCCACGGCCAGTGAGGGCGTCCCCTGCCATAGACGGCGCCTCTCTGGCCCGTGACAACGCCCCTCCGGCCAGTGACCACGCACCTCCGGCCAGTGACCACGCCCCTCCGGCCAGTGACCACGCCCCTCCGGCCAGTGACGGCGCCTCTCCGGCTAGTGACGGCGCCCCTCCAGCGAGTGACGGCGCCCCTCCGACTAGTGACTGCCCCTCTTTGGCGAGGGACGGTGCCCCTCCGGCCAGTGACTCTCCTTCCGCACAGTGCGGAAGGAGAGGCGCCCCCCCCCCCTGCAAAATTTCGCCAATATTGATGGCGGTCCTGTCGATCGGGTGGTGTCCCTCAAGGCAATGACCTGGTCCTTTGTGAATTGCTGCGTACGCCACTGCTTAGGGAGTCATAAGTCAGTCAACGCTCAAGATATTACTTTGACATTTGGCTTGGGCATCGTCCATACTTGGCTCTACAATATATATTTCGGCCTTTTCATATGATTTTAAATTTTATATGATTTTATGAAGAAAAATAAATTGGAGAAAAAAACAACAAATTAAAATTTCCAAACATGTTCAAAAACCGGAATATATATTGGAGAACGAAGTATAGACAATACCCACACCGAATTTCAAAGCAAAATCTTTAGTTTTGGTTGATTTATGGCTACTTAAGTATGATGGGTCTGGATTTTGTATTCGACATTTCCAAATGGCACGCGCCACTTTCCCTCCTGCTACCAAAATGCTTCAAAATAGAGGAAACACGAGCGAGGAAAACAAATTGTTTTCTTGTCGCAAAAGGTTATATTTCATCGCCAGTTTCAGCGGATTTTGAAGGGGGTTAATTTCTATTGCCACCCCTGTCGAGCGTGGGATGGGGAGGCTTTTGCCCCTGCCGCCGTCCCCTGGATCCGCCAGTGGTCAGACGCGCCACTTTCCCTATCCCTACTGCTACCAAAATGCTACCAAATAGCGGAAAAACTAACGAGGCAAAAATGTATTTATTTATTTCGCAAGAAGTTTTTTTTTATCGCAGGCAGCACCCATTTTTCATCGCCAGTTTCAGCGGATTGTTTTTTTCGGGGGAGGGCTAATTTTTATTGCCGCCCCTGTCGAGCTTGGAAGGGGGGCTTTTGCCCCGGAGCCCCTCCCCCCCCATCCTGGATTCGCCAGTGATACAAGGAAATTCACTCACGCGCTCCTCTGCCACCGAGCAGGCAGCAGGAGACCAAAGGCTGTGACGCTGCGTGGGAAAATTATAACTTACGTTGGTTGTGAATCACTCCAAAATAGCGTCAGACGTGCCACTTTCCCTATCCCTACTGCTACCAAAATGCTACAAAATAGAGGAAACACGAGCGAGGCAAAAACAAAACAATACTTCTTTCGCAAGAAGTTATTTTTTAGCAGGCAGTAGGTACCCATTTTTGCATCTCCAGTTTCAACGGATTGGGGGGGGGGGGGCTAATTTCTATTGCCGCCCCTGTCGAGCTTGGGATGGGGGGGGGGGAGGGCTTTAGCCCCTGCCGCCCCCCTGGATCCGCCAGTGTACAAGACAAGTTGAAAAAGTATTATTATTACCTGTTTTGTATTCTGGACTCAGACTGTATTGAACTGTACACATACTATGTGCTTGAATTGGAGATATATAACAAAGGTAGTTCAAAAAATAAATATCTGGAAATCTTCTCCTGAAATTTAGAGGTGGTTGTGGATTTTCTCAAATGAAGTTTACATGCACCTTTTCTCAAATAAAGTTTATATGCAACTTTTCTCAAATGAAGTTTACATGCAACCTGCAAAAAAAACTACCAGTTTTTGGATATATTGGTTATGATGATTTGGGAATATTAGTTACTGCCGTAGTTATTTGGTACCTATCTGTGAAAACATTTAAATGTTAGAAAATCATATGGTCATGGTATTCTCAGAGATAGATATCTGACTGGCCTCAGATGTGGTCTGGGCCAGACTGAGCTTTACAGTTTTCCATGAACCATATGTTTATGTTTTCCATGAACCATATGAACCATATGAAGTTACAATTTTGTTCAGTAGGGTTAAGTACTGAGTAGGTAGTGTATTTTCAGGAATTCTATATTAATACCTACCTAAACAAAAGTAGGGATGATGTTCACAATATTTATGGAGTCTTTTTTTCATGTATGCTTCACAGATTTGGGCAGCTGATATTACTTATATTTGTATCACATACACCTAGTTGCATATGTGTCAGGGTGTTCATTTCATTTAAGATCTTCATGTTTTCATTTCACAACAAATACTTAGTTTGATAGTGTTACCATTGGATCATTCAGAATGTAGTAAAACTGTCTTTCATTCACATTGGAACCACAGCTTGTGGTTTCAAAAGTGGTAGCCTCAGATAGTTCTCCCCCTGCTAATGTTACGCCAACTGCACTGATTTTGCCTGACAACTGACTAAAACATGTGGATTGTTTACTGATTTCGAAATTGTTTTTTTCCTACATGATCATGGCATAACGGTTGAAGTTGAGCGTGCTCTACACGACACCGCAGCAATGCCTCTGCCAGCGCCGCCTTGTCACCGGAGCCAAGACGCGTCGCCTGGACGTCACCGGAGCAGGATGAGCTGCCTGGTGGCCATCGGAGCAGCACGCGCTGGGGCGCTGTTCAAAGCATGTGCGTTGCATTGCATCAAGTTCACCTACAGCCTACCGCTTGCTGCTCGTTATCCATTCGGGAGAAGAGCGTGGAAGTGACGTCACATTGACAAGACGCTGCAGGGATCTAAGGAAGGTGATGTGGGGAAATTCAACTAGATGATGGTATGGTGTTTAACTGGTTGCGTTCAGTGAATTTGTATTGCTTCTCATTACTACCGAATGTAATGTTGAACGTATGCAGAGCTTGAGTTTGATATTGCTTTAGAACGTGAAGGAAGTCTGTTAGACTGCGTAAGACTGAGTGACTGAAACTAATTATTATGTTCTATGCTTTTTGCTTGAATGTGATCGAACTTGATCAGTCACCCATATTGTCATGATGTTATGTTCTGGACTTCTCCCAGGTATCGTTAAGTCTGGTTACTGTTTCGATTGTGTTGACATCTGCGGTTGTATGTGCTGCCACCTATATATCGTGTAGTTACCAGTTCTGACAGCCCAGACTCGCTGTAGCGTGCTGCCATCTATGGCGACTAGGCGACTTAGGTGACCATCAGCCATGCTAACAGGCAGTATTTGTATATGTTTGACCTAAGCCTGAAACTCTGTTAAATATAAGGTCAAGCAAAATGAACTTTTTGGAAACTATCAAAGAAGAATGACAAACACAACACACAAATATCATGTAATTTATAGTGTTATATAGAAAAGTATAGTATTATTAGTATATGAATACTATACAACATGTATCAATTATAATTATGCACGTAGTTGATATTATAATTATGTCTACTAACTATAATTACTACTATAATTATGTATATGACTGAAGTAATGTCTGCAGAATAATGATGAATATGACATGCCACCCACTGTGCTTATTTAGTCAACACAAATATTTCAGAACAATTGTAGGCTTTCTGTGTGAAAGCAGAGGTGTCAACAGGTGTTAGCTTTGGAAGCAGCTCTTCTTGTACTGGATTCTTGTAGTTTGTATGCCCTCTCATCAGCTCCGCAATCATTTAAAACACCGTCTTGTCAACAATCAGGATATTTATTTAGGTCGGTCCTCAAAATTACCAGCTAACTTAATATATTGAATTGCTGTTTCACCTTGTTTTATTAAAATAAAATATGCTCAAAATAGGGTGACGAATCAACATTGCAGGTATAATCAACAGACACATCAGACAGAATGATTATCAGCATACAACAATATCAGACATCACAGCTGTTCCACAGCCTTAAAACTGGCAGAGTTTTTGTTCAAGTCACCAACTGTTAGTTATTGATGTGCAGCAGATTCAGGAATTGGACCATTACAACCATTCCGGAGCCTTAACCCTATTTGTAACAGGCTCCTGGCTACCCCTATTTGTAACAGGGGGGGGGGGCGGATTCCGCCCCCCCCCGGAGATCTCGAGATCTACCCGTCCGATTTTCAAAAATGAAACGGTGTTTGGTTCCCCTCAACACGATCTACATTTATAAATAATAAAAAAAATATAAATTTTGAATAGGGGGGCAACAGGGGGGCAAAAACGACAAATTTTAGTGGTATTTTTGATCCAAGATAGCTTTCATGTTTATCGACCGATTTTAACACAAATAATAGGAATCGATAGAGATTGAATCGGAAATTGATATATGACTGTGACGTTTGAAAATTCAAAAATCATAGGCGTGTGCAGGTCACTCAATATGGGGGTGAAGTAAATGCGTAATAAAACAATTTTTTGATGTTTTTTTTAATAAATGAAATGGTATGTGATTGAGACATTAGAAAAACAGTTATTAATCATATTTTTGCTATAGGCGGTACCAGGTTAGTGAAAAAGGGGGGTAAAATTGGGAAAAATATTAACCGCAGACAAGTTGCTACCCAGCACTATAAATATGTTACTGATCATAGATAGTTCCTTTTTGCATATTGTACTTCATCATAGGCGTATCCAGGATCCAAACTAGGGCGGTGCAAGACCTTTTGATAGGTATAGTATCCACTATTATGCTACTAACTAGTCAACAGTGACTATTTCACTTACAACTTCAATTAACATTGCTTACCCCCTCCCCCCTCTTTACCCTACCTGGACTCGCCTATTATCTTATAATCGTTCGTAGAGTAGCCTGTGGTGCGTTTCATCCGAAAACTGCAGAATGTTATGTCATTGTACGCCCATGCCTCTTAGTTTCCTTGCAATAATATGACCCCCTTTCTTCCATTCCTGAGCGCGCCTCTGCAAAAAAATGACTTTATTCCCTTTTCTGGTCTCATATGTGCATATATTATTATAAGCTAAACGTATATTGCGCCGTTATCGCTGGCATATCGTCATCACCATGCCAGTCACCCCCCATTTCATGCTCCTGAACACGCCCCTGAAACTCTATATGTAATAAATTATGCAAATAATGGAAGCAGAAGCTATCTTTTACATCTTGATAGCTATAAATGCCCCTTACATTGCTCTATTGGCTTCCCGCCAAGCATTGAATACTTCCTGTAAACCCCCCCCCCCCCCCTTTTCAAGCCCCTGAAACCGCCTCTGCCATGCAATTTTGTATGATATTTCATTAACATCATCTAATTTGCACTTGTTGCAATCACGGTAAGCCGATGTAACTCCTTCATACTTGATGCAGTTAGGAAGAAACTGTGAAGATCGCATTTCCGTATTTTCGCCAAATGTCGCCACCGAACCCACCCAAAACTGTGCCCTGGAACTGCCTATGTTCAAGTTAAGAACTCAAAATTTTGACTCCAAATGCGGAGTTCAATTCTATGAAAAGTCCCAAAATTTAATGGGCCTGCTCCCAGCGGTTCTGGAGATATCTGCGAAAAACATGAGGGGGGGGGGGGGGGGGGGGCGGAATCCGCCCCCCCCCCCTGTTACAAATAGGGTTAAAGATTCAGGGGATGCATAAGGCATTGGTAATTCTCATTTATCAGTATGTTGATCTTGATGCAGTCAACAGTCCTGATATGCGCCAGGATGAGATGAACCATGTTGGCTGTGTTGATTGAACAAGCCACTCTGTGAAAGAAATAGGTCTAATAAAAATATATGACAAAGAAATGAACAGTTTCAAATGTTTGCAGATTCCATTAGTAAAACAGTAGCTAGAAATTTAATTAATATTCCATGCACCTTCTTGGTTTTTCACAGTACAAGCATATCAAGCAATATTGATCAATCAATATTGTGAGGAAAACAAATATAATTGGCCCTAATATGACGCAGACTGGTTATTGCAGACTGGTTATTGATTCAACTTTTTGGGAACAATTAAATCATGATTCATTTTGGAATCTGAATGATGCAATCACCGTTCGATTCACTGATACAATTTTGAGAATTTATTCTTTCTCCGATTCAAAGAATCAATACAAGTATTTTAATCGATTCACGTTTGATTCAACATTTAAATATATGTGGTGAATTTATGTCCAATCAATACAAATGGAAACCTACATATATATGATCATTAAAACATTGTTACAGGCTACATCAATACTATTTCAGTATAAATGAATGTAGCCACTGGGACTGCATGTATTTGCACAATTTACCAATGTACTTGAATCGTTAAGAATCGTTAAATCTTGGGATTCAATCAGCCTTGATTTGATGCAGATTTTAATTCAATAACGATTGATGAATCAAAAGAACTGGCGGTGAATCATTTTTTTTTTATTCAAGGCATTTTGATTGATCAATTCCAATCGATGCAATCAGTGTCGAATCAATAACCAGTCTGAATTATCTATATTGAAATTAAAATACTAAAAAATCAGCAATAATCTACCAAGTATAGGTAGTCAATATCATCAGTGGTTTGAAGTCAAAATGATAAAATGATGAACATTTAAAGAAATGTTACGAACAATCTTACACTATCTCTGCTTTCACCACTTCATATAATTATTGGAAATAATTGGTCATGTTGATGTAACATTCGCATTGGAAATTAGGATATCATATATTAGGTATCAGGTTATCACCAAAGAATACTTACAGTTTCATTTTCCAAGCAAACTCGAAAGAACTTGCGGCGCTTCGCCCTTCTGGCATCATTTTGCTTGCCCATTTGGACTTTTGTCAGTTGTTAAACAAGCAAATATAACATAAATCACAGATAATAAGTAGTGCATTGGTATCGATCTGTACACCGCACGAAGCTAGCAGAATGTAGCTCCGCAGAAATAAACAACACATTCGCCGATATCCGTCGGCGTCAACCGCAGGACATCAGCCAATCAGAGCTCGCGAATGTTGATAGCGTTGACTGTACGCCAGCAGAAGCCGTGAATAAATGCCGTACTTCGCAATGCCGTGGTTTGGGCGCTGGTAAGATCGCGTAAATGCAGTGCCGTACTTCAGACGCCGTAAATGGAATGTGCGGCATCGGGAAGTACGGCACTTGGTAAGATTGGGCCCAGGAGTGGCGTGATGTCGTGCTAACAGTAACCAGTCATTGAACGCAGTGGCTGTTAATGCGCGCTTTGTAACTACCATATTCGCCTCGCATGAGGCAGCCAGTGAGGAATTGGGCGCAGCATGACATTAATAAAACCGAATGTTCACGGTGAGCTTGTACGTACTGCCAGGAACAATGAAAGGTTAAAGGTCAGAGTTGAGCACTCATGACAATGTAAACTGCTCATGTTCTGTGCAAGTGGGTAAATGTGTTTTATACACATGCAACTGCTGAGCCTCTGGCCCAAAGGGGTCAACCAATTCAGTCCTTCGCTTCAGACTTTCAGAATCATAAGAATTATTCGTGTACGAGTAATTTTCAGATTAGGAATTATCCATCGATCACATAGGGAATCATTTGGCTCTTAAAGGGAATAGTTCACCTTTAACATGGGGTTTTGGACTGAGATAGCAAATTTGTAGAGCAGATCTAAAAATGGTTTGTGGTGAAAGAATTACCTCTCTACGTTAAGAAATTTCGACACAGGACTAGTGGGCCCGTTTTCATTCCCGCTCTTCCGGGCCATAATCGGGGAATGAACGCTCGCCAGAGGTATGACGTCATACCCGCTGACGTCAGAATTGCGTCATACGCAGATTCTGCCGCAAACTAGCCGTGGTATTTATACAGACTTTGGCCGTGGTCATTAGTAACTTTGAAATAGTACAGAAGTAATATAGGTTGTTATTACCAAGGTCTGCTATTACCACCGAGTTGGTTCAGTGACTGGATGCATTGCCGGGATCAGAAGCCAGAATTCCGAGCTTGCGAAATTGTATTGTAAGAAGGTGCAAATCCCAATATAGAAACGGGGCGACCCTGAGTTGAACGCGACGATTTTCTGTTAAGTTCTTGTTCTTGTTGACCTTATACATCATTGATCATGAATCTGATTTTTACACAGACCAGGTATTTCATGTTTGTTTCATGGAAATGCTTGCCGTTATTGTCTGCAATTGCTTCCATATCCAAGCTACCATATGTATGACGTCATACATTGTCCTGAAGTTTTGTATGGTCATGAAGGAGAAAAGAGAAACATGTCCATTTCTCAACGGATATCCATCTATCGTCCAAACAAATGTCATATTCGTGATTTTCAGCTCAATATACCCCGTATAGCCAATTTTTAAGACATTTTTCAAGGTGACCTATTCCCTTTAACACGCGCGGCGCTGGGGGGGGGGGGGGGGGGGGGGTAAATCCCCCCCCCCCCTCTCCCGGATTTTCTCAACAACTTGAAAACTATTAAATATATGACAGTGAAACTTACGGTATCTTATGGTGCATCAATTATACGTCTGCTGCCAAACTTTTGTTGAAATTGGTGATTTTTTTTTTGGGAGATAATGACGTTTTAGCGACGTCATGTCATGTCATTTTTGGTGAAAAAGTAAAATGTTTGATAAATAGTAGAAAATAGCGTGTTGATACAACTCGCAAATAAAAGGCGTGAAAAGAAGGGAAATGACATTGTCTTTAAAATGGATATCTCGGATTTGCAAAATTTTTAGTTTTTGACCCTCAGAAATGCAAAAAAGAAGATTTTTTTTTGGAAGAATTTCCACAAAAGTTTTGTTTTGAAGATTTTCAAAAAACCGGAAGATATATTAGAGAACCGGGTATGAACAATGCTGAAACCAAATTTCAAAGCAATATCTTTATTTTTGACTGACTTATAGCTCTCGAAGTATAAGTAACTCATGACGTATTTTTTTTAATTTGCGTTTTTTGGCTTTTACTGACCAGATACAGACAAATAAATGCCACCACTGTATTTCTAAGACAACACTAGTCTAGAAACATGCAATGTTTATTTAGATTAATCAATTTCAAATATTGTCCTTATTGTGACCTGACCTTGCCCTGAGGACCGTTATATGGGGCAGGCTGTGAAAATAGCTGCTTCTATCGAATTCTACGTGTAAAATAACCAATACAACATGTGTCGCATGACTTTCGTAGACCTGTGACCTTTTGTGACCTGACCTTGACCTTGACCTTTGCTTACAATTTCAGTTTTACTTATGCAGGAGATGCATTATACATTTGGGAGCACTTTGTGAGATAATAATTGCAATATAAGGCTTTGGATGGAAAGTACAGCCCAAAAACCCAAATACTTAAATTTTGACACTTGACCTGACCGTGACCTGACATGGGACCTTATTTTAAGAATTTCGGGTACGCGTTAGATTCTTCTCACTGAGAGCTTTCGATCGCCGCCTTGCGCGTCTCACTGCGATTATTGGTTAGTATGGTATAGGAAATTTTACGAGGGGGGTAAAATTTACCCCCCTGCACCGGGCGTTCGGATGGAGACCCCAGCGCCACGCGGGTTAACAAACTTGGTCCAGTTTGATAAAGTGGTTTTATCATCACACATAATTTTCAGATAGCATCAAACATGATGTATGCCTGCCTCTTGTTCGTGTGTATCACGTGTTTCGCTATGACCTAATGCAACATGAATGCAACATGCACAAAGCAGAATGGGTGTGATATGACTGTCGAATAGCAGAAAATCACATATACAAATTTGTAATTTAGCCCATGTGGGCCTCTGAGCCTCCTTCGCACTGGTGTGTGGAGGGGGTCAAAATGACCCCCACTAACTCGAAAACTAAAAGGGCTAGGAAGACGCAGAAAAAAAACGTACGAAAGCTCTCTAGAAGATCATTCGAAGTTAATTCGGGAATTTTTGGTTCAGGCCAATATGGAGGTCACCAGAGGTGATCAAAGGTCAAGTTTTTCCGAGTATAGGACGTTGCTCCAGAAACCACAAAATATCTCGGGAACGATGATAGCAGGAGTAATCAGAAAAAAACACAAGAAACCTCTTGAAAAAATACAAACGGCATTGGTGCTCTCAGATTTTAGCTCAGGTCAATAGTTAAGGTTCCATAGGTGACCAAAGGTCACGATGCATTTTCTTCCAAAAAGTTTTTGTGAATAGCTTTTATCGGTTGAACATAAAGCAATAATTTTAACCCAATCACCATTTAACAAATTTGGATGCGCTGAGCCATTTTCCCCATTTTCTAGATATTTTCGAAAAACCTGAGGAGGTCAAAATATCCCCCCGGCCACCAGGGCGGGAGTAAATGATCACCGCAAACATCAAGGTCTAACTCTGACAACGGATATGCGGTTCAAGTCACACATCAATTATATCTTATTTACTTGTATTAAAACCAGTAAGACGCCTTAACCTTGAAGTTGTCTCAGAGGCCCTGGTGGGCCTCTGAGACAACTTCGCCATGGTGGGCGAAGTTTACAAACTGGGAAATTTGACCTTTGATGACCTCTGGTGACCTCAATGTTCACCTGAGGAAGACATCACCAGTAGTAACTTCGAATGACCATGTCGAGAGCTTTCGAACGTTGTCTCTGCATCTCTCTAGTACCTTTAGTTTTCGAGTTACTGGGGGGGATCATTTTGACCCCTCAGTAACTCGAAAAATAAAGGTACTAGAAAGACGCAGAAAAAAACGTTCGTAAGCTCTCAACATGGTCATTCGAAGTTACTACTGGTGATTTTGCCTCAGGTGAACATTGAGGTCACCAGAGGTCATCAAAGGTAAAATTTGCCAGTTTTTGGACATCGGCTTCAAACATTCCCAAATATCTCGAAAACTATGATAGCTAGGAGCAAACGGAAAAATCAATAGCAAGACATTCAAATTTGAAATCGACAGGGTGTCCTTAAATTTGACCTCATGTCAATATTTAAGGCTCGAGGTCATGAAAGGTCAGAAAGTCTGATTTGGGCAAAACTATTTTTTCGCAAATAACTTTGTACTGAATGACGATAGAGCAATCCGGTTGCTACCATCGTATTTATCTCATTAAGGCGCATCGTAACATATTACTTGCGACCTAGTTAGGTCAAATACAAATTTAACCTCAGGTCAATATCATTCGGTGACCCAAGTAGATCATGTTTCATATAGGGCGATGCAGCGTGACGATACAAACACAGTGATGCCATCCACTAGGTTCTATCTGCATCCTCGGCCGCAGCCCTGGTGGCGGGAGGGTCGCGGCGTTAAACGCTCCGGGCGGGCCTCGCCCAGTGTGATGCGCCGCGGCTAGTCAGAGTGCGGAGAAGAGCGGCCCGCGACTGAGCTGGAGAGCGGTGGCGGTGTGTGGACTGGCTGGTGGACTGGCGCAGGGAGTGTTATCTGCAGAATTGAGCCTACATTGCAAGTGGTTGCAGCATGTCGACTCAGGGATCGGCCTCGGAGTTTAGTGATGCTGATGATCGACTCGTCACTCCGAAAGCTCTGTCCCAGAGAACAATGGATCAGATGCTGAGCTCCGCGGCGCGTAGTAAGAGGAAGAGGGTGGAATCGCCTACACAGACTGTGAGTACGGACTTTCTCGCTGAGATCAAGGCTGCGATAGACGATTCCATAGAAAAGGCAGTCACCAATTTGTGGGAGAAAATTGATCGCAAGGTCTCATCGTTCAATAACAGGATCGAGATATTGGAAAGTGGAATCTTCGAGAGAGATGAGCGGATTGATGTGCTGGAGAAAAGGCTGCAGGAGCGTGAAAAGCAGGCGGAGGAGCAGGCGGACCACCTGGACGAGCTCGAGCGGCACTCTCGCTCGACCAACCTGATTCTGCAGTGTGGGCGACTCGGCCGGAGGCGAGACGGTGAAGACATTGAGGCGATGGTGATCAATCTGATCAACGCCAGTTTCCCGGGCAGGCACGTGTCGAAGCAGGACTTCACCGCCATCCACCGGCTACAGGGCGACAACACCGTGATCTGCGCGTTCATCAATCGCAACTTACGGAACGCGATGTATCAAGAGCGCACGCGCCTGGGAAGGAAAGAAGGTCCCCCTGTCTATCTCCGAGAATCTCTCACAAAACCGAAACAGGAAATTTTCAAGTCTCTGCTCGAGATGAAGCGCCAAGGCAGGATTTGGACGACGTTCACGAGCGCCGGCTTCCCTTCCTATAAGTTGACCGGCGATTCGACGCCCGTCAGGGTCTTCTCTCGGCAGCAGCTGGTTCAGCTGCAGTCCAGGGCGCCCCCGCCGGGAGCGATCCCCGGCAGGTTGCCGGGCGGTCGTGGGGCGCCGTTCCGCCCTCCTCCCGGGGAGAGAGGCGCTGGAGCCGCCCCTGTCGTGAACGGGGCGCCCGGGGGCCGGGACCCGGCCGGCGGGCCGCTGACCGGGCACGCGGTCGGTCGGCGGGGACCGGAGACAGCTGATCGGCTGACGCAATCAGCTGATCGCACGGGCGGAGGCAGGAGCGCGGGCCTCGAGCCGCCTGCTCCTGGCGGAGGTGGGAGGTCCGCCTCCGTCGCGCCTTCTGCTGCTGTGGGGAACGTCTCTGGAGCGGCGGCGGCGGCGGCGGCGGCGGCGGCCTTGGGCGTCGTGGAGACGCCTTCAACGTCTTCTGCCGGGGGAGCGGTCGTACCGACCGGCTCCGCTGGCGACGCTTCTGGCGGCGCTCCCTGTCTGCCTGTGACGGAGTGATGGACGGACGGGGCTCGCGCTGATTGACGGACTGCTGCGGATTATTCATGCCTGGTCCGTGGTGAGGTTGCTGAAGCAATGTAAGTACCGTACAATCTGAGCTAATAGCGGCAATAACTTAGTGCTGACAATTAGCGATGTTGGCAGAGGCTTTAAATGATAAACACTATAAGGTGGTGCTCGCGGGAGTGCTATTGGTCTCCACACGCGCATGCGAACGTGCGATTGGACTATTGAACCGAACGTGTGTGCTAGCGTGCTCTTGGACTTTTGTACTGAACCTGCAGCTCTGGCATCCGAGCTGACGTCCCCGATTAGTATATAAGGGTAGGGGTGCTTAAATTTGCGTCTCTCGAAATAGGACACACTGATGAGACATTTCGAGGGCTCATGTTGATAACGGTGCGAGGTATTAGTGACTATCTTTGTTACTTACCGTTGGTTATCATGCTGGAACAGTTAGCGCCTTGGTTCACCGGATGGCCTGCGCACTGCCACCGTTCTCCAGCCCTTAGTATCCGCTTGTTTATTGAGGACAGTTATAGCGATGTACTCGTATCTGAAGTGTTCCGAAATTGAAGACATCCAAATTGAGAGCAAACTTGTCAACTGAATGGTCAGTAATGTCAGTGTATCATCCCGCAGTGCAATTTGATATATATATATATATATATTTTTTTTTTAGGCAAGCTAAAATAAAGCTAGGATAGGACTTGCTTGTCGCGGGCCGCCCCATCGCTACTTTGTGGCGGAGGCCATTGGTATGCGTGGTAGTTTCGTGTGTTGTGTTTGGCTGTCATTGTTTGTTTGTTTGTTTGTTGTTTGTTTGCTGTCATTGTTTGTTTGTGTCGTGTGCTTGTGGTGTCTGGTTGTGTCGATGTCTGTCTGTTTGTATCGGTGCCTGTTGTGCGACTGTGTCGGTCGGTGTCGGTGTGTCGGTCTTGATAGTGTAATTGGTTCGCTGACCACTGCTTTTGAGATCTATAGCGTGATTGATAATGGTCATGGTAATGGTCTTCCTGTTCTGATGCGACTGTCGGCGTCGCAACTCCATGTTGCTGCGATGGCGGTCGCGTGGTCGCCTGGCGCTAGTGCTTCGCTGACCGAAAATAATAACACTATGACTCAGTCGCAAATGTTTCCGCATCATTGCGACTCGTGCGTCGCCCAAAGCATTACTAGGAGAAATGCTAAACAACCCATTAAGCCCTCAGCAATTAAAAGCTGTCGTTAACCAATTTTGATGGAAAGGATCATGAATAAGACAGACCGGACTATAACTCTGTTATGACGAGTGCATTGGGTAATCTGGCAGTCACTAGCTTTAATGTGAGGGGTTTAAAAGAGGCCGTAAAGAGAAGAGCGGTATTTAGACATATGCATGTGAGGTACTCAAAACACATAGTTATTTTACAGGAGACCCATTCAACAACAGACATTGAAGCGCGTTGGACCATGGAGTGGGGAGGGAAAATTTTGTATGCCCATGGTGAAGCAGACGCCCGCGGAGTCTGTGTGTTAATTCCTCGGAATTTTCCTGGATAAATACTCAACGTCAGGTCAGACGAAGAGGGGAGAATCGTCACATTTGTGGTGCATATGAAACATATGACGCTGAATATTCTTGGAATATATGCACCGACCCAGAGCAATGCTAGACAACAGAGGGAGTTATTTGAGAAGTTAGCCGATAGGATAAGGACGATTGACGTTGCTCAACCCTTGATTTTGGCTGGGGATCTAAATGTACACTTGTCAGAAAATGATACGGACAATGTTCGTTATCGAGAGACGCAGGCGAGTACAAAAGTACGTGAAATAATGACGGAATTTGACCTTGCCGATATATGGCGTGAAACCTACCCGGACGTGAAACGTTTCACATGGCGCCGCTGCCAACCGTTTCAGCAGTCCAGAATTGATTATTTACTGGTAAGTAATGTTTTAATCGAAACACAGAAAATTAATAAAATATGTATTGACCCTGGCATTCGTAGCTACCACAGTATTATTAATTTAGAAGTATCGATAGCTGGTAGTAAGCGAGGACCGGGCATCTGGCGGTTGAATTCTAGTATTCTCCAGGAAGAGGATCTGCAACAGCTGATTCGAGGGGAAATCAATTCAGCAAAGAGACGCGAGGGTGAATATACGGCAGTTGAAGATCCGGGGCTGTTGCTGGAGGTTCTATTTGGGAGGGTCCGATCGCTGTGCATAAATAAAAGTAAACAAGTAGCGAGAGAAAAACACGAGCTCGAAAAACGTTTGGAAGATAGGGTGGCTGAATTGGAAAATCGTTTACACACAGCAGTTACTTACCCTGCACTTCAGCTAGAATATAACGCAGCTAAGACAGAACTTGATGACTTCAAAACAAGGGCGGCACAACGTGCAATGCTTTTTTCAAAAGCTAACTTTATGCGAAACGGCGAGAAGCCGACCGCCTACTTTTTGAATATGGAGAAAAAGCGTGCTAAGGATAGAGTCATATACTTGGTAGAAGACAGCGAGCTCAATCTGGTTGCTGGCAACAAAGAAATTTTACATGTATGCAAAACATTTTTTGAAAAACTTCATACGTCTTCAAATCCAGTGCAGCGGCATCATCGATTTACAGAGGGAGAGGAAATTCCGCGATTAGATGAGGGAGATCGGGAAATTTGTGAAGGTCCAATCACGCTAAATGAATGTAAGGTAGCTGTAGAAAAAATGAAGCCGAACAAGTCGCCGTCCGTTTCAGGATTCAACAAAGAATTTATACAATTATTTTGGGAAGAAATAGGTGAAATAATTGTTTTGTATGTAAATCAAGCGTTTGTAAATGGCAAGCTATTTGTGACACAACGAAGGGGTGTTTTGACACTTATCCCTAAGAGTGGGGATCAGAAACAACTAAAAAATAAGCGACCTATTTGCCTACTAGACGTTTATAAAATCATAGCGAAGGTGCTGGCGACTAGGCTTAGTTCTGTGATAGATAAAATAATAAGCCATGATCAGACCGGTTTTATCAAACGGCGAAATATCCGTGACAATTTGCGTATTATCCAGGATGCCATTGACTATACAAACAAAGATAGCATATCAGGAATACTAGTAGCATTAGATTTCAAGGCGGCGTTCAATAGTGTCGAACATAGTTTTATTTTTCAAGCTCTGCATAGCTTTGGTTTCGGGGACACATTTATCAAATGGATAAAGCTGCTATATAATGATATGGAACTGTCTGTCTTAAACAATGGCTATACTTCAGAATGGTTTAAGCCAAACAGAGGGATAATGCAGGGGTGTCCAATTTCGGGAATGCTTTTCACGCTAGCAGTGGAATTATTAGCCATACAAATACGGTCTGCGAACGACATAAAAGGTATACCAATCAGCAGCAACGTTTTGCAATTAAGTCAGTATGCTGATGACTGCACAGCATTCGTGAAGGATGCTGAATCCCTGGAGCGGGTGATTTGTATCCTAAAAGAATTCCAGCAGGTGTCTGGGCTTGAGCTTAATGTGCAAAAATCTAAGTTAATGTGGATTGGCACGTTAAAAAATAGAATGGCTAGCATCGGTGGGATACCAGCGGCTAAAAAGATTAAAATATTAGGCATCTGGTTCAGCGCCACGGTTGATTGCGAAAAAGACAACTTGGATCCGTTAGTGAGCAGCATTACAAGCACAATAGGCATGTGGAGCCAACGTCAGTTAAGCATAAAAGGGCGAATAACGATCACAAAAAGTTTGCTTATATCAAAATTAATATATGCAATACCCTGCATTTCGCTGTCAGACACGCAATTAAAACACATACGATCATTGATCATGAGGTATATCTGGAGGGGGAGACCACCAAAAGTGGCAGCAAAAACGATATGTCAAGATATAAAGGATGGAGGATTGGGGGCTATAGATGTGAATCTGCTCACAAAAGCTTACGAATAGGTTGGATTAAGCATATGCTAAGACAGGACAGACCATGGTCTAAAATAGCACAAGAGAGATGTTTACCTTTCAAAGTGGATGATTTGCTGAAGACTCGATTTAACCGGCTAGATCTTGAAACGTTCAAATTATCCTTATTTTACATCAACATATTAATGGATTATCGCACTGTTAACAAATTACCTGAACCAACGACAGCCTCGCAAATGAGGAGAGAAATGTTATGGTTCAATCCTCATGTTAAGTCCGATAATAAGACTATGTATGATAGGGGAATGTATCGAAGTGGGATAAAATACGTGGGTGATTTGGTGGAGAACAGTGGGCAAATGCTAAGTTTTGATCGGTTCAGCCAAGCATTCCCTGAATGTAGGATACATTTTATACGATATTTTAGCGTAGTTAGTGCGATCCCATTGCAATGGAAAAATAATATAAGGGAGTCCAGGGGGAAACCATTAACTCCAGACGAACGGACAAAATGTGTTGAAATAGCGTATAAAGGGAAAAACGTATCAATTGCTCATCTAAGAACTAGGGACTGGAACCGACTCCAATTAACTACGAGCAAACCTACGGCTTTCTCGAGATGGGAAGCCGATGGGATGACTCCAACCAGCTGGCCCACAGTTATGATTATTCCATACTCCTGCACCAAATCAACACAGCTGCAATCGTTTCAGTTTCAAATAATTCACCGATACATACCGACTAACAAATTCTTGCATATTCGACAGTTGGTAGACAGTCCCTCTTGTCACCGCTGGAAATCGATCGACACGATAACCCATTATTTTTTCTCGTGCGTGGAGGTACGTAGTTTTTGGGATTTTTTTTTCAGGTATATTAATTTGAAAATACACCCGCGTCAATTCCAGTGCAATAGGCATAACATAATGTTTGGCTTTCTGCAGGGACCGGCTGTAATTAACCTCCTTATTTTGCTGGCGAAACAATATTTGCATTATCGCAAGCGCCAAAGTCAGTTTATATCATTTGATGCTTACCTGTCATATGTCAATGGTGTGCGCGACGCAGAAAAATTAACTGCCATGATAGAAGAAAAAATGGAAACATTTGCGACGAAGTGGCGACCTTTTGACGGTGACCTTAATGTGTGAGGCGGAGGCTTGGAATGGCGACGTGAGTGATGCAACTTCGGAGAATGTATTTGATAAGTTTGTGTTGCCGCGCGGCGTATGCTTGTTTGTGAGTGAGTGTGTGCTTGTGGTGCGTCTGTTGTGTGAGTATGTGCCGTATATCTGTGTCTGTGTTGATGGAGGCAGCACGTCCCACAGGAGGGTGGGTCGTGCTGTCGACAAAAATGTAAATACAATCAACTGAAACTTTAAAAAAAAGAAAAAAGTTCTATCTGCATTATATCAATAGTTATTAGCAAAACATTGATGATGACCTCAGATGACCTCATATGACCTTGCAGGGGTCACTGAGCAGCAATTGCACCTGGATCGTCTATAATGAGCTAAAATAACATGATTCTGAAGGAAATGACCTGATACCATGCAGATTAGTTGAATAGTAAGCATTTGTATATTTTCCCATTCACATATAATGGGGAGGTCAGAAAATTTACCTGACCTTAGGTCACCGATATAAAAAATCCGAGAAATGAGAGCTGGAGGTACTCATCACCTCATGATATTCTGCAAGTTTCAAATCTTTCCGACCAAAACTGTAGCTTTGGCACGATCACAAACATTTTAGGAGGTAAGATCACTTCAAGTGAGCTGGTGACCTGGCTTGACATGATCTGGGGTAAAAACTTTAACAAAGTGTGGGTAATTGATGCCCAAAAAGCTATGCTAAATTTGGCGGCGCTCCACGCCGCCGTTTTTCTGCTATGATCGCAAAACCGCCCGGGGGGGGGGGGGGGGGTCAAAATGACCCCCACCAGGGCGCGGGTTAATCGGCAAAGGACGAGCAAGCCCGTAGAAACTCAATAGCAAAGAAATAGGTCTCAAACCACTAGAGCCCTTCATGGAGCCGGAATACCGTATGACAATGGGAATGGGAAGTGGCTGAGAATGGGGCACATTTTGGGGAAATGAACGGCTTGGAACGAGTTACGGGAGACTATATAATTTTGTCGCGACCCCCCCCCCCCCTCCCCCACAAAAAATCACATTACGAAAACATGAATTAAAACATTCTGATGTACAAAAACTATCACACAACACATTCTTAGCATCAAATAACACAAAGACATGTCAAGGTTCCAGAAATGTGAGCTGGGAACCAGATGCAGCATCCCTACCAGCGTGTGGATAGCACGTGGGCCCACTCCGGCCGCATGAGGGCCTCATGCGGCCACAGTGGGCCCACATGCTATCCACACACAATTCCTGGTAGGGATGCCTACCTGAATTATTTGACCTGACAACCTGGTGGCATAACCAAGTAAATAGCTTATTCTAAAACATGTTTGCAAGTAGAGATGCAACAACTTCTTAAACAGGAACCAGCCCCGCCACCGCTCATCAATGAGTTGGCACCGGCATCAAGCCCGGCCACATGTGGCAGCACCCGCGAGGCCCGGCAGCCAGCAATCTGCATGTCTACTTCATTCTACACTAAGAATCTTTTAACAGGAATAATTATAGTTTGCAGTTTGAACACCACTTTAACACACACCATATTGGTATGGATGTATACCAAAGGATAATGGATATATATATATATATATATATATATATATATATATATATATATATATATATATATATATATATATATATATATAGATATATATATAGATATATATATAGAAATATATATATAGATATATATATATAGATATATATATATATATATATATATATATATATATATATATATATATATATATATATATATATATATATATATATATATATATATATATATATATATATATATATATAGATATATATATAGATATATATATATATATATATATATATATATATATATATATAGATATATATATAGATATATATATATAGATATATATATAGATATATATATATATATATATAGATATATATATATATATAGATATATATATATATATATATATATATATATATATATATATATATATATATATATATATATATATATATATATATATCTATATCTATATCTATATCTATATCTATATCTATATCTATATCTATATCTATCTATATCTATATCTATATCTATATCTATATCTATATCTATATCTATATCTATATCTATATCTATATATATATATATATATATATATATATATATATATATATATATATATATATCTATATATATATATATATCTATATCTATATCTATATCTATATCTATATCTATATCTATATCTATATCTATATCTATATCTATATCTATATCTATATCTATATC
>JAXIVJ010008055.1:30000-57428 GCA_036785665.1 Chirona hameri | reverse complement strand
ACAAAACCACAAGTAGCTCCCAGAAGCCAGACGCAAAGAAACCCTTCACTGTTTTTCCATACGTCGAAAGTCTCGCGCATAACCTTTAGTCGCCTACTCGAAATAATGGAATAAAATGTGCCGTATCATCAAGAGGTCAAAGTCTAAGAGACCAGCTTACCAAGGTCAAGGACAGGCAGGCACCAAAGACAAAATCATGCGTGTACGAACTACCATGCGAATGTGGGAAGAGGTATATCGCGCAAAACAGGAAGAAAACTGAACTTACGAATCAAAGAACATCAAAGAGACGTACGAAATATCAATCATGCGGGGAGCGCCTTCGTTGATCATCTATACGACCAAGGGGAGCATGCTCCGCTATTGGACGAAGCGAAGGTGGTGTCAAACGAAGAGCATCTCACAAAACGTCTTACGAAGGAGGCAATGCACACATATACATAGAAAAAGACCGAGCAATCAGCCGGATGGAGGTAGGCAACGGGACATGTGCTTTATGATGATTACAAATGGGAGCTTATAGTAGGGCAATGGGGCATGTGCCTATGAGAATGTTGCGAGTGCATTTTTCGCCCGTGATGTGTCTGTCATTGACCGAATGTTTTGACGTTGTGTTTCGCATATCTATTGAAATGGTTTATCTTCATGACTACGGGAGGCTTTCTCCCACTTTGCAAGTTTCTGCGTGAGCAAAAATCGGGTGCCTTAATCGTTTGAATATTGCGTACTTATCAGCTATATTGTTGCTAAACTTTTTTGATAACGGCTCAATGTGAAGGTCGAAATTCGAATATGTTTTATTTATATTGATCAATTTCGATTTTTGACCTTATGACCTTGACCTAAGCTTGACACTTACTTCACTTAAATGAAATTAGGTGGTAAAATGACAATCACTATCGAATTATACGTGTAAAATAACCCATAAAACATATGTCTCGCATGACTTTCGTAGATATTTTGTGCATTTTGTGACCTGACCTTGACCTTGTCCTTTGCCAACAATTTCACTTTAGCTCATGTGGGACGTTTATTATACCTTTGAGAGCACTTTGGGGGATCATGGTCGCAATTTAAGGCTTTGGATGGAAAGTATGGTCCATGCAATCAAATACCTCGATTTTGACCTTTGAACTGACCGTGACCTGACATGTGACCTTAATTTGAAACTTTCGAGTATACTTAGATGCGTCTTATTGAGTTTTCGATTGCTGTCATGTGCGTCTCGCTGCGATCATTGGTTCGCAAGATAACCAGGGGGCGCCCCCCCCCCCCCCCCCCGCCTCAGTCAATGGCGTTCGGCTGAGACCCCCGTCTAGAGCGGGTTAAGATGCATTCAGCGATACAGTGACACATGGAAGGAATTGTGAATCTCTGGCCACTATAAATTACAGGCATCAATATATACTTTCTCCCCAGCTCACGTCAAATGATAATGAGGCGTTGCGAATAGCTGCCAAAGACATGTTTACCATTTTTACCACAATGTTCAGGAGAAGACTTCTTAATTTTATATTTTGTCAAGATTATCAACAGTCAGTTTATTAACGGTATGTTACTGACGTAACAGCTTATGATGTAAAAAAACGTGTCTTTATAGTTCCTTTTATTGGCAAAAGAAATTAATGCAATAATACGTTTTCAAATGATGAAATGCATTCACAAATCGCAAGGTAATTCGGAAGTGATTCTTCTTAACTTCCTTGATAGATGCAACAAGATCGCTGGTGGTGCAAATGATACATTAGCCGTTTTCACGAAGGATTATTGCGTTAAAAAGATAAGAAAAGTTTCTGAGAGGTTTTGGTATAGAAGTCTTAGTATATTATACATTCCAAGAAATAAATGACTGATTTAGGCGATATTATCACTATTCAATAGTTCTGGAAACATGTATTGAGCTCATAACAAGTTTATGATACAAAATTTTCCGTTTTTAAAGAACATAAGCGTCTAGAGTCCATTCGTTCAGTTTAGCATACCGTCATACTAGTTACTAAATCTGGAAGCGTCATAGATCACAGATCTGTCTGCGCATGCACATTGATGGGCCAGCATCGATTCGCCACCGCTTGCGACCCGCGTGCCACGCGCACATAGGCAAAGCCAAGCCGCACACACCGGCCGCCGGATTGAGCCGGATTGGGCGAGTCCATTGCGGCCAATAGCGTCACACGCCACATAATTTTCTGAACCGTCCTGAAGTTTTGACAAGTTTCAGTCGGTGGAGAACTGGCATCACAACTGATATAATATGTTGAAAAATGTGGTTTGGTGGTAATTAGCAAGATAGGTATTGATAGGTATTGATATGTATATTAGGATAAGCATTGATAGGTCTATCAATGCTTATCTTGCTAATTACCACCAAACCGCAATTTTCAACATATTATATTATTTCCAACATATTACAAAATTATGAGGAACATTTCAAGCCAAAAATCGCATGTAAAAGTTATGTAGTTAAGGGATGGATCGTCGAACTAAGACTTCTATACCACAACTTCTCAGAAACTTTTCTTTTCTTTTCAGCGCAATAATCCTTCGTGAAAACGGCTATTATGGCAAATTACTTTTCGTGTTTTGTTAACGTCCTTAAAAGCTGAAAGAATGAATACCAAGGAGATATGGAGTAAATATTACATATTTTATAGACATAATGTCTGGTATTCATAGGGAATAATATTATGACACGAGCCGACAATATGAAAGATTGTGAAAACTTGTTCGTACTTCTAAATGAAAAGAGTTTTCCTAGCACGGGCTTCTCAGTTTAGATTAGGTTAGGTACTGTTCTTATCTTTGCAGTTGTTATGCTGACAGTAATTTTTCCTTTTTTGTTCTACAAAAATAATTTAGGTTTCTGATTGGGCTGGATCTGCATTTAAAGATCAAACATCAATATAATTTATCTAACTTTTGTATTTTTGTCACTTCTGATGTCAAGCCTCGTTATATCGCTGAACACAGTGACACACATTCTGTCCGAGAACTGTTAACTCATCGAAGACAATCCCGTGTCCACAGTCGTGTGCGATGGTGTTCCTCAGTCGTGTGCGATGGTGTTCCTCAGTCGTGTGCGATGGTGTTCCTCCTGCCTCCATGACAGCCGGGCTGCCCGTCTGCGAGGCCGGAGGCGAGATTTCACGTCCATCTATCTCGCCGCCTGTTCGCCTGTCTGATCTCCGACACACATTAGTCTAATGACGGCTCGCCTGCCGAGGCGTAATATAACACCAGCGCCTTTTACAGAATTCAAACAATCAGCTGGATAGCATTCATGAGAAACAATTAGTGAAAGGCAGGAGTTTACATCATTAGAATGTAATATGCGCTGCTGGCTGGGCGCTCGACTCCCGCCGAGAGCGCTGATTGGCTCCCCGTCGCGCGCCAGCTGTAATTATCGGGCGCACGCGCCGCCGCCCGCGCGCCGCCCGCCGCCACCGCGCCGGGACTGCCGCGGCGGGTCGGCACCGTAACGGCGCACGTCGTCGTCGGCGGCGGGCGGCGCGGGCTGTAACCTGGCTGAGCCGGCCTGGTTATGACCACCGCTGTGTAGGTACACGGGAGAGATCCGACTGCGAGTCACAGGCCCCGCCAGATGCTAGGGGTTGTATTATGTAGAACCGTAAACAGAAACGGAGAGCATGGTAGCTTGCTACTTAGGTCATGCTTAAATTTCAGCATACCTCTCGGTACGTTGGAATTAGCAAAATACCAGGGAAGTATAATAATTTTGTGATACTGATCAGACATATCACAGACTTATCACACCACTGTATCAGCACTAAACGTTCATGTTTCTAACAACAATGCGCTGATATATCACTGATATCATGGTCAATGAGAAGTCATTCATTTATCTCGCTTCTTGCTGAAGTGATCGCTCAGCCGCTCAACCTGCAGCCATGATTAAAGCATGTGTTTGCGGACTACCCGATAAAAAGGAGAAAATTGCCGTGAAACATGTCAACCCAGCATGTATTATATGCTGTGCTACTTTGGAGATGTGCTGATCAGTGCCTTATTTAACCATTTGTGACCGAGCATATCAGGAGATATAATTTTTGGTAACGATTGTTGCGATTGTAATTTCAAAATAGCTTTACAAATTATGATTGCTAGATTTAGTTTAGAATGTGTTTCACCAGCTCCCAGAAGCACAATGCTCCCGGATCAATAGTTTCCGAGCAAGAGTGCAAGAGAGCAACAGTTCCGAGCAAAAAGTCATGTTCCCAAATGGGAACATTGGTCACAAATGGGTTTTAAGAAGGTCTACCTATGTGGGAAGGTTCCTATATTATTCACTATAATTTTTCTTCCATACCTACATACGTGTATCATGGATTTTCAGGGATGACGCCGCTTGGAAATGCTACTTCTGTGACATATTGCATATTGTGACATATTGCGGACTTTTAGAGTCGGTGCAGTGCATCATTCAGATGTGCTGTTGTTCGAACTAAATACACAAATATTTCGGTACAATAATAAACATTCCAAGTTAAAATCAGAGATTTAGGAACGTCACTAAAAGTGGGGGGAGGCAGTGAAACTATGATCTTCTTGAGAGAAACACAACCCCCCATGGAAGATGTATTTGCAGATTTGGGCTCTTCTCGTCTTGGCGAACCTTTTGCCATCAATGTTGTTTTCTCACCAAGCAAAAGAAAAGAGTTTAGCATAACAAAATTGGAGAGCTATGCCTCCCCCCCCCTCCATGTTCCTACGCCTGGTTAAAATGCACTGTTGTGCAGTATTTTGGCCGGCAACGCAATGCGGCACAGTATGACAGCTGACGATGTAATGCGGCACAGTATGTCAGCTGACGATGCAATGCGGCACATTATGACAGCTGACGATGCAATGCGGCACAGTATGTCAGCTGATGATGCAATGCGGCACAGTATGACAGCTGCCGATGCAATGCGGCACAGTATGTCAGCTGACGATGCAATGCGGCACAGTATGTCAGCTGACGATGCAATGCGACACAGTATGTCAGCTGATGATGCAATGCGACACAGTATGACAGCTGCCGATGCAATGCGGCACAGTATGTCAGCTGCCGATGCAATGCGGCACAGTATGTCAGCTGCCGATGCAATGCGACACAGTATGACAGCTGACGATGCAATGCGACACAGTATGTCATCTGACGATGCAATGCGACACAGTATGACAGCTGACGATGCAATGCGGCACAGTATGTCAGCTGATGATGCAATGCGGCACAGTATGACAGCTGCCGATGCAATGCGGCACAGTATGTCAGCTCACGATGCAATGCGGCACAGTATGTCAGCTGATGATGCAATGCGACACAGTATGTAAGCTGACGATGCAATGCGGCACAGTATGTCAGCTGATGATGCAATGCGGCACAGTATGTCAGCTGACGATGCAATGCGGCACAGTATGTCAGCTGACGATGCAATGCGACACAGTATGTCAGCTGACGATGCAATGCGACACAGTATGTCAGCTGACGATGCAATGCGGCACAGTATGTCAGCTGACGATGCAATGCGACACAGTATGACAGCTGACGATGCAATGCGGCACAGTATGACAGCTGACGATGCAATGCGGCACAGTATGACAGCTGACGATGCAATGCGGCACAGTATGACAGCTGACGATGCAATGCGGCACAGTATGACAGCTGACGATGCAATGCGGCACAGTATGACAGCTGACGATGCAATGCGGCACAGTATGACAGCTGCCGATGCAATGCGGCACAGTATGACAGCTGACGATGCAATGCGGCACAGTATGTCAGCTAATGATGCAATGCGGCACAGTATGTCAGCTGACGATGCAATGCGGCACAGTATGTCAGCTGCCGATGCAATGCGGCACAGTATGTCAGCTGACGATGCAATGCGACACAGTATGTAAGCTGATGATGCAATGCGGTACAGTATGTCAGCTGACGATGCAATGCGGCACAGTATGACAGCTGACGATGCAATGCGGCACAGTATGTCAGCTGATGATGCAATGCGGCACAGTATGACAGCTGCCGATGCAATGCGGCACAGTATGTCAGCTGACGATGCAATGCGGCACAGTATGTCAGTTGATGATGCAATGCGGCACAGTATGTCAGCTGACGATGCAATGCGGCACAGTATGTCAGCTGACGATGCAATGCGACACAGTATGACAGCTGACGATGCAATGCGGCACAGTATGTCAGCTGCCGATGCAGTGCGGCACAGTATGTCAGCTGATGATGCAATGCGGCACAGTATGTCAGCTGATGATGCAATGCGGTACAGTATGTCAGCTGACGATGCAATGCGGCACAGTATGACAGCTGACGATGCAATGCGGCACAGTATGTCAGCTGATGATGCAATGCGGCACAGTATGTCAGCTGTCGATGCAATGCGGCACAGTATGTCAGCTGACGATGCAATGCGGCACAGTATGACAGCTGACGATGCAATGCGGCACAGTATGTCAGCTGACGATGCAATGCGGCACAGTATGTCAGCTGACGATGCAATGCGACACAGTATGTAAGCTGATGATGCAATGCGGTACAGTATGTCAGCTGACGATGCAATGCGGCACAGTATGACAGCTGACGATGCAATGCGGCACAGTATGTCAGCTGATGATGCAATGCGGCACAGTATGACAGCTGCCGATGCAATGCGGCACAGTATGTCAGCTGACGATGCAATGCGGCACAGTATGTCAGCTGATGATGCAATGCGGCACAGTATGTCAGCTGACGATGCAATGCGGCACAGTATGTCAGCTGACGATGCAATGCGACACAGTATGACAGCTGACGATGCAATGCGGCACAGTATGTCAGCTGCCGATGCAGTGCGGCACAGTATGTCAGCTGATGATGCAATGCGGCACAGTATGTCAGCTGATGATGCAATGCGGTACAGTATGTCAGCTGACGATGCAATGCGGCACAGTATGACAGCTGACGATGCAATGCGGCACAGTATGTCAGCTGATGATGCAATGCGGCACAGTATGTCAGCTGTCGATGCAATGCGGCACAGTATGTCAGCTGACGATGCAATGCGGCACAGTATGACAGCTGACGATGCAATGCGGCACAGTATGTCAGCTGACGATGCAATGCGGCACAGTATGTCAGCTGACGATGCAATGCGGCACAGTATGTCAGCTGACGATGCAATGCGGCACAGTATGTCAGCTGATGATGCAATGCGGCACAGTATGTCAGCTGATGATGCAATGCGGCACAGTATGTCAGCTGATGATGCAATGCGGTACAGTATGTCAGCTGACGATGCAATGCGGCACAGTATGACATAAGTTACACATTGTTTAGTCTTAACTCAATTCCATGTCATAGTTTATATCATTCCCACATGCAAATTAATTGGCTGTGATGTTTATAGTAGCATGTAGCCTTGTCAAGTAACGATAGGATTAGCGCCCCTCATTCGAATAACCATGTGTTTGGATCGTTTGACCAACTGTAATATGCTACCAACAGATGGATTGGAACCTACATGATGTTCCAAATAATTATTAAACAATTAGTGAAAGGCAGGAGTTTACATGAATAAACTGTTTGTGGCAAGAGCAGCAGTGACGGAGAATATAGTGATCGCCTGCCACTGGGGCGGAAATACAAGTGCCAGTGGTTTCCCGCCGCAGGGGCAGCAGGGGCGGGCACAATATCTGCCGGCTAATAGCCGGACAATGGGCGCACAAACAATGGCGGTGGCTCGGCGCCGTTTTTGTCTATGGCTCGCTGCTGATCGGTATCAGGGCGGCGCGGGCGGGGCGGCGATCGTGGCGCGCGCGGGACCCGCCGACGGGGCTCAGCGCACGGCGCCCGATCAGGGCCGATAGCGCCCCGTGCCGCAATGTATTCAATTACCGGGTCCATTTGTCGCCCTGGCCCGGCGGAGAGAGGCCCGGGCTGCGGTGGGAGGTCGAGTGGGTGGAAAGCAGGGACAAACCGGGACAACTGACGGCCAGCTTCATCGCATCTCTCGGGACATGTCACGGATATCGTGCAATTCTCTACAACTGCCGAACTAAAACATATATGTATTCGATATTGCTTTACTTTACTTTGGATATTACTGTTCATATTGCTTCGTATATTGGCCAACACTAGGTGAATGAAGGATCAAAGCATCCAATACGACTAAAATAGATCCTTTGTTTATTTTGTTGCAATTCATTTCCGTTCACTTTCAATAGCATTAAAAATGCCAGCAACATAACAGCAACATGCCAGTAACTGGCAATATGTGTTTATTTGCATAAGAAGGAAATATAGATGTCGCCTTGCCTTTGTGTTGGGAAGTTCGAAACCCAAACCACTCACGGACGTTAAACTAAAAACCCGAACATCCCACAGAGCAATGCCTAAACTGAAATAAACTAGTGTTTAGTCATCAAGAAATCAATAGTTAAAGTCAATAACTAGATGTAATACCATTAATTACTATCTTTATCCCATGCTTTTTGCAAATTTTAAGCATATAATTATCATTTCGTTCCTGTTCTTTTTTTTGCTGTTTTCATGAAAACCACAAAAAAATACAATGCAGGCAAAAAATACTATGCAATACAATGCAGGAAAAATACTCCTTGTAAGTGGAATTGGGTGCCTAAACGAATACTCGGACATTTGCGAAAAATACAAATACAAGTGTTTAATCTGGAAAGTCATAATTCACCAGCTGCTGCTACCGTATCAAATTATACGGGCCTGTCTGAATCATGGTTTTTTGAGTACATACAACGAAATCATTGTAAGTTGCACGCCCGCATTTTATATTTGGAGCGATTTGGATATACGCTATTTAACTTTTTGTTGCCGGCGGGCGCGAAGCGCCCGTGAGTTTTCTCGTCAACTTACTAGACAAATTTACATTTGACCCGGCCCGACCCGGCCATACATACGTTGTTTTCTGAAGCCAATAACTTTGCAACCACTGCTCCGATTGAGATCGGGTTTTCACGATTGTATAGGACCATCGAATCAATTTTGATTGTGTTATAGTGCGTTCTGATAGGGATGGTACCACAGCGCTTGGCACCCGCAGACGTCGAAATGAACCAAAATCATTCATGATAAAAAATGGCTTGATTTATCTTAGCATTCGTTTTTTTTTATACGCTGAAGCATGCAGCCGCTCAGGACGTACTCCTTTTTGGCGGATTAGAGAAAGGAGCTCATGTACAATTTAATAAAACTTAATTTTTATGTTGGCATGCATGAAGGCCTGGCAATTTGTATGGAGGACTAAAAGAACTAAAAGGACTGTGTTACTACCACGTGTGCTCCCGTTCCGTTTCATATTTCAAACCTGTTTTAGCTTTACCAGTGCGCGCCCGCTCGGTCATCGCCCAAAAAGGCGTTGCACTGGTTGTATACGACTGTTGGATCTTATCCCCACATTCAAAGTTGTGATAAGGTTTCGAATAGTGCTTACTACTTTCTTTCGTGGCGAGCACCATGAGCTGATGATTCAAGATATGCAGCATGCCTGCACGCACATATACCGCCTTCTAGATGTTTCGATTGACCTGACCGGCGTGATTAATTCTGCCATCAGGAGAGAGGGTGCACCGAGGGAAGTAGCGGCGCTCGGGCGTCCCACGGCATCAGGCGGCGCCTGGTGCTGTACACCTAATTAACCAGCACACCGCCACGCCTGGCGTTTTTGCTTTCTATTATCTCCGGCATTTCAGGAGAGGTTTGATGGAAGTGCATGATTGACAAGCTATGAGGTTTCACAGCGTGATAAAAGTAAATTAAATCACCCATCGACCAAATAGCACGCAAATTAACGCTAATGCCGTCTCACACTGAGAAGCCTGTAAGGAAACTCGACCTCATTGTAGATGCGCATACATAAGTGTTCGAAATGAACTTTTTACAGGAACTAAGGTGCACATAACAATGGATAAGGAAACTACTGATGGTGTAAATACTGAAGTTGACAACAAATACTGTCTCTTTAAAACCAGGTTAAATGAACGGGATTTAGACCACACAATAAAGATAAAGAGTGCTGAAGGAGTTGAGGTTATCACGTGTTTATTGCCTCATTTTCATTTTTTCAGTTGTCATCTGAAGCCAATTTTAACCATAAAGCATCACCAAAGCACTGGTTACCTATCATTTCCTTCCAATAGTCGTGTTGTGCATACCAATGCGATCGGTGGTGTATAGTGAGCTAAGTACGACGTGTTCTGCGCAATACACAAAGTAAAGCAGAGTGAATTAAATGGGTTTTATATTCACCTTTAATGTATGGTTTTTTAACTGAGATAGCAGATTTGTAGAGCAGAACAAAAAATGGGTTGTGTGAAAGAATTACAAAGAATACAAAAAAGGAAACTACTGATGGTGTAAACACTGAAGTTGACAACAAATACTGTCTCTTTAAACCAGGTTAAATGAACGGGATTTAGACCACACAATAAAGATAAAGAGTGCTGAAGGAGTTGAGGTCATCACGTGTTTATTGCCTCATTTTCATTTTTTCAGTTGTCATCTGAAGCCAATTTTAACCATAAAGCATCACCAAAGCACTGGTTACCTATCATTTACTTCCAATAGTCGTGTTGTGCATACCAATGCGATCGGTGGTGTATAGTGAGCTAAGTACGACGTGTTCTGCGCAATACACAAAGTAAAGCAGAGTGAATTAAATGGGTTTTATATTCACCGTTAATGTATGGTTTTTTTAACTGAGATAGCAGATTTGTAGAGCAGAACAAAAAATGGGTTGTGTGAAAGAATTACCCCCCCCCCCCCCCGTTAAGTAATTTCGACACAGGAATAGTTATATTTTTCATTCTCCGAAGTTTCGGGTCCGCGAAACTCCGCCGGTAGTATGATGTCATACACGCTGACGTCAGAATTGCGTCATACGCAGATTCATACGTCATACGCCGCAAACTACCTTTAACCATTGTCATTAGTAAATAGTACCGATTGTGATTAGGTTACCTGACCATCGGGACAGTGGATTGAGTTAGAATTTGGATTTCAAAGTTAAGTTACCTTGATTTTAACGGCTTTTAACCGTGGGTTCAGTGTCCGTATCAGAGGCCCTTGGACCAAAAGCACGAAATTGTTGTATCAGCGTGTGCGGCCATGAGTTGAGCGCAACGATTTTCAGGCAAGTATCTGCTGACCTGATAAATCATTGGTCATCGAACTTATTTTGTTTTACACAGACCTGAGGCCATTTTTTTTTTAATCGAGCCACGGCTAGATTTTTTCCAAATTCCGAGCCATCCGTTATCATAAACAAGTCACATGAAAAAATCGAGCAACAAAAAAGACAAAAGAAAACGAGACACCTTTTCGTTATCATAAACGTTTATCTGCGTCAGTTCCTGGCGCAGAGGCCGCGCCAAGTTCGTACAAAGATCGATAAAACGAGCCAAAATTTGAAGCAAGGTGGGGGATCCGTTTTTTCAAGGCACTTAGATTCATTTTCAATAATTCCTTCGTTGCTGCTGCTGTAAGGCCATATATACATGTATGTACCTGTGCTTATGTAGGATTATTGCTGCAGACCTGCAATCGCGCTGCGTCGAGTAAACGGTGATGGCTGGTCTTATTTTCGCGGAAAATGAGTGCATGCCTATGCCGGGTCTGTGCGTCCCAGGTGGGCGTCGAATTCGAAGGCGTGTGTGGTCTGGAGATGGGGAGTTAGTGCCTAGTGGATGCAACTGGGCCCAAATAATAACTCTAATACATATTCAAATCGGTATATGATACTGCCAGATAACCATGAAATTCATACCGGCCGAAATATAACTAGCGACAATGGTTTCTATAATGTTTCTATGTTATGTCCGCTCGACACTAGGCGATATCCAAGCGACTTCTTGCTGTAGAAAATGGTTGATAGATATTGTTAACTTTTAATTGCACAAACATACGGCATCGAAAAGTTGCCCCTGCGGGACTCAAGCATAACGAGCTACCCGTCACACCACCGAGATGACCGAAGGCGGTCGGCTTAACTACCATAAGCTAAACACAATTCTTAACCAGCATTTGCATGGTGAAAGCTTTATTGGTAAACAGAAAAACAGCATTAGAAAGCAAATCAGTAAAGCAATTCAACTTCCCTCTCTTTCAATATAAATGTTGGCGGATGTTCCCAATATAAAATATTGGAAACATTCTTCAATCGCGCAACTTGACGATAAAATTAGGAACGGTTTCTTGCTTTCCACAGCTGGTTTGCGACAGGCTTTAGTCGTCAAAGCTAACCTATTTTGCATCATACAATACAAATGTAGATGTTCTCAAATAATATCTGTATTCAAGATAGAACAAATTATAAATATTTCCTTCAAACAATATTATTTTTATATCGAACTGCTGTCCTCTGTCAAACTGTTGTGGTCTTCAAGTTAAACAAATGGTTATTGCAGTGATCATACGCACATAGTACACATACGCACATCTCCACGCTTGCTAGCCGGCATCGTCCCGCTGTTTCTTCAGCAAGTGTTTTGCAGTGCAGCCTTATATCAATTTAACCCTCGCCCTACAGGCCTTACAGGCCCCCTGATTTTTTTTTCTGGAATAACTTTGTATACATCCGGCGCATCTTGCTGAAATTTTCGGTAGCAGAGTTTACAACAATTATACGTAAGCTGCAACAATTGAATTGAAATTAGTTGAGTAGTTTGGGAAATAATCATGTTTTGATGACGTCATGTTGGTGGAAAAACGATAAATATTTGAAAAATGTTAGAAAACCGAATTTTAAAAGAAATTGCAAACACAATTCACCAAAGATACAAAATGGCATTCTCTTTAAAATGACAATCTCTGATTTGCAAAATTTAGAGTTTTTGACCCCTAAAATGAAAAAACTTTTTTTTTGTTAAATCCCCACAAAATAAAAATTTCAAAGATGTTAGAAAAACCGGAAAACATGTGATAGAACGGAGCATGGAAAATACCCATACAAAATTTCAAAGCAATATCTTTATTTTTGACTGAGTGATGGCTCCCTAAGTGTAAGAAACTGATGACGTCATTTTTTAAAACTTTTTTTGACAAGATACGAACAAATCATTACCTTTTCTGTATTTCTGAACCAAAACTGGTCTAGGAACATGCCTTTATATTTACATTTATAAATTTTTAATTTTGGTCCCAGAGCCAGCACGGAAGGGCCCCAGGGCAAGTCGAAGGGTCGGCAGGGCGACGAAGCAGCCAGCGCAGTCCCTTGCCAGCTCGGAAGGGCCCCTTAGAAGGCTGGAAGGCCCCTGGACAGACCAGAGGGCCCCATGTACGTTAAAAAGGCCACTGTGCAGGTCGGAGGGGTCCCTGACTAGACCGAAAGGGCCTCTGGATGGGTCAGAAGGGTCCTGAACATGCTGAATGAGCCCCTAGCCAGCACAGAGGGGCTCTGGGTAGGTCAGAGGGGTCCCTGTGTAGGTGGGAGAGGCCCCTGAGCATGTCGGTAGGGTGACAAAGCAGCCAACGTAGTACCTTGCCAGGTCGGAAGGGCCCTTTAGAAGGCTGAAGTGCCCCTGGACAGACCAGAGGGCCCCTGGGAAGTTCAAAGGGTCCATGTGCAGGTCAGAGGGTCTGCTGGGCCCTTTTAATGCTCGGGAATAGGGCTCTTTCAACGTTCGGGAAGAGACCCTTTTAACGCTCGGGAAGAGGGCCTTTTCGAGCCCCCCCCCCCCCCCCACCACCACCCTGGGCGAAATCCTGGCTACGTGCCTGGGCCCTACGTCGGTCTGAGAGTGTCCTTGTCAGGTCTGAATATGCCCTCGCTGGGTCTGAGAGAGTCCTACGCCTGTCGGTGAGGGCCTTTGCCAGTTCTGAAAGGGCCCTGTGGTGGTTTGCGAGGGTCCTGGCCGGGCCTGAGAGGGCTCTACGCCCGATTAAGAGGGCCTGACCAAGCCTTAGAGGGACCATACACTGGTTTGAGAGGCCCAGTCCCAGTCCTGAGTGGGTCCTACATTAGTCAGAGATGGCCCTTGCCGGGCTTGAATGGGCCTGCGTCTGTCAGATGGCCCTAAGCCGGTCTGAGAGGGCCCTTACTAGGCGGCAGAGGCCCCTATACCGGGCACCAGGCGAGCCATTTGGGCCCACCTGAGCCAGAGGCCTGGTCTGAGCCCTCTCAAGCCTAACGATGGCTCTCAAACGGACGGAGGGCAATTAAAGTCTGGCAATGGCCCTCTCAGGCCCACCGATAGTACTCTAAAAGTGACTGATGGACCCTCTTACCGACATTAGGGCTCTCCCACACCGGCGCAGGACCCCCTCAGAACGACCGAGGGCCCTTTTAGACCTTTGTTGGTCTTCCAGACTAGCATAGGGCGCTCTCGAGTCTGGCAAGGGCCCTACAAGACTGGCATAGGGCCAGGGGCGTCGCCGACCGGGGGGGGGGAGGCTCCGGACCTCACTCTCAGAAGGCGGGGGTCGCCCCCCCCCCCCCCCCCCCACACACACACACTGAGACACGTAGCCAAGGGGGGAGGTGGCGGGTGCGGCCGACCCATCCCTGGAGGCCAGGAGCGCCCTTTTCGGTGCGCGCAGCGCGCCGAAAAGTCTTTATATTTCTTAGAGCCAATGATACCGGGTCTCGTCGGCCCTTTTCGGCGCAATGCGCGCGCCGAAAAGGGCCCTCTTCAGATGTTTCGAAGAGGGGGGGGGGGACGTGCCCCCTGTGCCCCCCCCCCCCTGGATCCGCCCCTGATATAACCTCAACACCAACAAAATTATCTACTCACAGATACTAAAAAATAGGTTCCAGCATTTTCGTCAATCTTCTCAATAGCTCCACTGTTGTCAAATTACAAGTGAACTCTTCCCTCGTCTTTCTTGAAATATAAGCGCACAATCGAACACAGCAGCTTTGACTAGTTTTTACGATACCAGTATTTCAGCGATAGGCTTATCTACCCCTTAAAGCTTCAAAAATCAGACAGAAACTCGCTTACTTCTGCTCGACACCGGGGCGTCGGAGGGAAGAGGGGGGGGGGGGGAGCGGCGGTGACGGCACCGGTCGGCAGACCACCAATATGGCCGATATTGGCGCTGTTTACCAGCCGCCGGGGACCGTGACAAAATGGCCGTTGTCGCTCCCCCCGAGTTTCCCCTCCCACACACACAATCCTGTCCGATCCGAGGCTGGTGGGTATCTGAGGGTAAACACTGACTGTCGAACATTCGTTACGGAGGCCAGGTGTTGTATTGGGGTGTCTAGCGGATCGGCCATTTATGCAGCTGGAGTCACGGAAGGGATTCTACATTAACATTCAGCAGTGTGTTTCCCATCTAAATTCATTTTCAAATTATGATTAACTTAGCCGGCTTTTATTTGCCTGTTTTTACACTCTCGGTATTGTTTGTATTCCTTCTTTTGTCGCACCAGTTGAATTTGTTTGACAACATTCAGGCCATGTCACATCTTCTGAACTTTTGTAGCCATAGCAAGTGTTATTTATTATTACATGCACAATGAAGTGGAAAACAAGTGAAAACGATCTCCTATTTGTGCAGCGTACCTCACACTGCCTGCGTCCGTCCCGTGTCCGTCCCGTGTCCGTCCCGTGTCCGTCCCGTGTCCGTCCCGTGTCCGTCCCGCGTCCGTCCCGTGTCCGTCCCGTGTCCGTCCCGTGTCCGTCCCATGTCCGCCCCGTGTCCGCCCCGTGTCCGTCCCGTGTCCGTCCCGTGTCCGTCCCGTGTCCGTCCCGCGTCCGTTCAGTGTCCGTCCCGTGTCTGTCCCGTGTCCGTCCCGTGTCCGTCCCGTGTCCGTCCCGTGTCCGTCCCGTGTCCGTCCCGTGTCCGTGCCGTGTCCGTCCCGTGTCCGTCCCGTATCCGTCCCGTGTCCGTCCAGTGTCTGTCCCGTGTCCTTCCCGTGTCCGTCCCGTATCCGTCCCGTGTCCGTCCCGTGTCCGTCCCGTGTCCGTCCCGCGTCCTCCCGTGTCCGTCCCGTGTCCGTCCCGTGTCCGTCCCGTGTCCGTCCCGTGTCCGTCCCGTGTCCGTTCCGTGTCCGTCCCGTATCCGTCCCGCATCCGTCCCGTATCCGTCCCGTATCCGTCCCGTATCCGTCCCGTATCCGTCCCGTAACCGTCCCGTATCCGTCCCGTATCCGTCCCGTGTCCGCCCCGCGTCCGTCCCGTGTCCATTTTATTACATACAGTGTTATGTATTATTACATGCACAATGAAGTGGAAAACAAGTGAAAACTATCTCCTATTTGTGCAGCGTACCTCACACTGCCTGCGTCCGTCCCGTGCCCGTCCCGTGTCCGTCCCGTGTCCGTCCCGCGTCCGTCCCGCGTCCGTCTCGCGTCCGTCCCGCGTCCGTCCCATATCCGTCCCGTGTCCGTCCAGTATCCGTCCCGTGTCCGTCCCGTGTCCGTCCCGTGTCCGTCCCGTGTCCGCCCCGTGTCCGCCCCGTGTCCGTCCCGTGTCCGTCCCCTCCGTCCCGTGTCCGTCCCGTGTCCGTCCCGTGTCCGTCCCGTGTCCGTCCCGTGTCCGTCCCGTGTCCGTCCCGTGTCCGTCCCGTGTCCGTCCCGTGTCCGTCCCGTGTCCGTCCCATGTCCGCCCCGTGTCCGTACAGTGTCCGTCCCGTGTCCGTCCCGTGTCCGTCCCGTGTCCGTCCCGTGTCCGTCCCGTGTCCGTCCCGCGTCCGTCCCGTGTCCGTCCCGTGTCCGTCCCGTGTCCGTCCCGTGTCCGTCCCGCGTCCGTCCCGTGTCCGTCCCGTGTCCGTCCTGTGTCCGCCCCGTGTCCGCCCCGTGTCCGTCCCGTGTCCGTCCCGTGTCCGTCCCGTGTCCGTCCCGTGTCCGTCCCGCGTCCGTTCAGTGTCCGTCCCGTGTCTGTCCCGTGTCCGTCCCATGTCCGTCCCGTGTCCGTCCCGTGTCCGTCCCGTGTCAGGCCCGTGTCCGTCCCGTGTCCGTCCCGTGTCCGTCCCGTGTCCGTTCCGTGTCCGTGCCGTGTCCGTCCCGTGTCCGTCCCGTATCCGTCCCGTGTCCGTCCAGTGTCCGTCCCGTGTCCTTCCCGTGTCCGTCCCGTATCCGTCCCGTGTCCGTCCCGTGTCCGTCCCGTGTCCGTCCCGCGTCCTCCCGTGTCCGTCCCGTGTCCGTCCCGTGTCCGTCCCGTGTCCGTCCCGTGTCCGTCCCGTGTCCGTCCCGTGTCCGTTCCGTGTCCGTCCCGTATCCGTCCCGCATCCGTCCCGTATCCGTCCCGTATCCGTCCCGTATCCGTCCCGTATCTGTCCCGTAACCGTCCCGTATCCGTCCCGTGTCCGCCCCCGTCCGTCCCGTGTTCATTTTATTACATACAGTGTTATTTATTATTACATGCACAATGAAGTGGAAAACAAGTGAAAACTATCTCCTATTTGTGCAGCGTACCTCACACTGCCTGCGTCCGTCCCGTGCCCGTCCCGTGTCCGTCCCGTGTCCGTCCCGCGTCCGTCCCGCGTCCGTCTCGCGTCCGTCCCGCGTCCGTCCCATATCCGTCCCGTGTCCGTCCAGTATCCGTCCCGTGTCCGTCCCGTGTCCGTCCCGTGTCCGTCCCGTGTCCGCCCCGTGTCCGTCCCGTGTCCGTCCCCTCCGTCCCGTGTCCGTCCCGTGTCCGTCCCGTGTCCGTCCCGTGTCCGCTCCGTGTCCGTCCCGTGTCCGTCCCGTGTCCGTCTCGTGTCCGTCCCGTGTCCGTCCCGTGTCCGGCCCGTGTCCGTCCCGTGTCCGTCCCATGTCCGCCCCGTGTCCGTACAGTGTCCGTCCCGTGTCCGTCCCGTGTCCGTCCCGTGTCCGTCCCGTGTCCGTCCCGTGTCCGTCCCGCGTCCGTCCCGTGTCCGTCCCGTGTCCGTCCCGTGTCCGTCCCGTGTCCGTCCCGTGTCCTTCCTGTGTCCATCCCGTGTCCATCCCGTGTCCACCCCGTGTCCGTCCCGTGTCCATCCAGTGTCCGTCCCGTGTCCATCCCGTGTCCGTCCCGTGTCCTTCCCGTGTCCATCCCGTGTCCGTCCCGTGTCCGTCCCGTGTCCATCCCGTGTCCGTTCCGTGTCCTTCCCGTGTCCATCCCGTGTCCGTCCCGTGTCCGTCCCGTGTCCGTCCCGTGTCCGTCCCGTGTCCGTCCCGTGTCCGTCCCGTCCGTCGTGACCGAGGTGTGAAGCGCCGCCTCAGCCGCTAATGAGATGCCAGCCGATTAATTTGGCCGCGAATCACGGGGGCACGCTCTGGCCGCGATCAAAGCGCCGGCACCGCCGCGCCGCGCCGTTTACAGCGGGCCAGCGCGCCGCCTTCGCTGCCGCCGCGCCACAAACGGCCTCGTTCGGCCGGCCCTCATGGCCTGCCTCTAATGGAGTGCAAAGGTATACGGGCTTTTAGTTTTACAGCGTGCGGCGGTGTTGGGATAACAGGCGGCGAGGTGTGCTGCTGGCGTGTTACGGCGCGGCATAGCTGGCTGAGGGGCAGCCCTGCGGCCGCGGCACCCGGCCCCTCCAATGACGCACCTCCGAGTGTGGATTGGTATGTGGTCAACACCTACTGCCCGGGTACGGGATGTGTAGCACGGGTACGGGATGTGTAGCAGGCCGCGGTGTGCTGGGGCCTTGTTTCGTCGTTTTCGCTCCTGAATCCATACGATGCGGAGAAATGCAGCGCAAATAACGTCGCATTTTTAGGTACTGGTGCGAGAGCTTAGGTATGAGAAAAGATGACATAAATTGGATAAGGTAGCGTATTTTTCTTGAATAAGAGTTACCATTAAAAATAATGAACCAATAAATTCTTCGCCTTTACAGAATCACTGTTAATCGCCTACCAGATAGTTATGGTGAAGCTCACGTCATAAACTATCCCTCACGTATCATCAAATGGTGCCCACAACACTACAAGTACACAGCACCCAGCGAGCACCCAGAGCTCCAGTGACACCACGTGTCAGCACAGCACCCGTGTCCGGCCGTGACGGCGCGTTCGGCGCGCCGAGCGGCCCGTGGCGTCACCGCAGCACGTGTCGGTGAGCGATCACGCCGGCCCTCGGTGGCGGTGGCGTCCCGCGGCGTCCCGCGGCGTCCCACCACCGGCCGTCATCGAAGCGCTCCCTACGGGCGCCGCCCGATTGTTTTCCCGGGAGCTGTCTAATTACATGATACATGGCCGCCGGATGGATGCCACGGGTAATAGATATTAATGAATAAACAAGGCAGGAATTCAACTTAATGAATTGTTTGAATTGCTGGTGGCGGGCGGGAGGATGTCGGAGATTCCGAGCCGGTGCGGTGCGGAGCGGCGCGGCCCGCTGGCCGGGGGTCGGAAGCTCACGAGGAAGCCGGTTTCGCCCCCGCCGAGCGCCAATTGAATTCCAACGAGCCGACAGCAGGCGCAATGAGTTGTGTCAGCGCGCTGACTGACCGGGCAGAGCTGCCCGACTGACCGGGCGCCGGTAACTGGCGTGTTCAGGTGACCGACGGGTATCTGAACAACTCACCAGGTGACGACCGCCATGTGAACTATGCTCCTCGGCATGATGGATAGCGGATGATGTGAATATTACCGGACAATTCACTTGTACGGCCTCACTGTTTTACGGTAGAGACATGTTTGTGTTTTGGCATTCGAAGTGCTTGGATATGCTTCTGATTCCGATTCAGACAGTCTTATATCCATCAGTTAATGCAAGGTTAACTCGCCATTGACTGGTGAGGGGGGCGTTTAACGCCCCCCTGACGAATTTTCGTAATAGCGCAAACACCATTAGCTCTATCAACGTGAAACTTCGGATACCTTCTTATAAATCACGTTTACGTCTTCTGTGAAAAAAATAAATCAATTTGGTCAACAATTGTTTGAGTTATATCGAATTTAGTGACGTCACTACACACGAGTTTAACACCAAAATAAGCTAAAATCTAACAGATCGTACAAATGCTATATTTTGAGCAAAATGCAATCCAAAAACGTCAAAAGATAGAAAATGGCAAGGGCTACTACATGGATATCTTGGAATTTTTGGGAAATAATGTTTTTGACCCAATTTTTGTTTTGTTTTTGGGGGTGGGAAATGCCCACAAAATCTTTTTTTCACTGATATTCAAAAAGTCGGAATATATGTCAGAGAACCACATATGGGACACTACCATACCAAATTTGAGAATGATACCACAATGTTTGACTAACATATGGCATCTAAAGTATTGATGGGTAGCTCATGACATCATATTTATCAATTGTGTTTTTTTGGCCTTTATTGACCAGATACAGACAAGTAAATGGCACCACTGTATTTTTTAGACAAAAGTGGTCCAGAAACATGGCTTTTTATTTATATTTATCAATTTCAAATGTTGACCTTCATTGACCTGAACTTGACCTGAACTTGACATTAACTTCACGTAAATGAAGTCATGTGGTACAATGACTATCACTATCGAATTGTATGTGAAAAATAACTCATAAAACATGTAATGCATGACTTTCGTAGATATTTTGAGCATAGTGACTCTTTTGTGACCTGACCTTGACCTTGATATTGCCCAACAATCTCAATTTAGCTCATGCGGGATGTGCATCATACCTTTGGAAGAACTTTGGGAGATCATGGTCATAATCTAAGGTTTTGGATGGAAAGTATGGCCCATAAACTCAAATACGCCGATTTTGACCTTTGACCTGACCGTGACCTGACATTTGACCTTACTTTGAATTATGTTAGCATGATTTAGATCTGTCTTATTGAGAGCTTTCGGATGCCGCCTTGCGCGTCTCGCTGCTGAGATCATTGGTTCGGAAGATAACCAGGGGGTGTTTATTAACGCCCCCCCCCCCCTCCCCCAGTCAATGGCGTTCGGCTGAGACCCTAGTCAATGCCGGGTTAAACGCCCCCCCCCCCCCCCCCTCCCCCCCAGCCAATGACGTTCGGCTGAGACCCCAGTCAATGCCGGGTTAAACGCCCCCCCCCCCTCCCCCAGTCAATGGCGTTCGGCTGAGACCCCAGCCAATGCCGGGTTAAACGCCCCCCCCCCCCCCCTCCCCCCAGCCAATGACGTTCGGCTGAGACCCCAGTCAATGCCGGGTTAAACGCCCCCCCCCCCCTCCCCCAGTCAATGGCGTTCGGCTGAGACCCCAGCCAATGCCGGGTTAAACGCCCCCCCTTCCCCCAGTCAATGGCGTTCGGCTGAGACCCCAGTCAATGCCGGGTTAAACGCCCCCCCCCCTCCCCCAGTCAATGGCGTTCGGCTGAGACCCCAGCCAATGCCGGGTTAAACGCCCCCCCCTCCCCCAGTCAATGGCGTTCGGCTGAGACCCCAGCCAATGCCGGGTTAAACGCCCCCCCCCCCCCCCTCCCCCAGTCAATGGTGTTCGGCTGAGACCCCAGCCAATGCCGGGTTAAACGCCCCCCCCCCCCCTCCCCCCAGCCAATGCCGGGTTAAGTATGCTGCAGGCAAACTTAACCCGGCATTGGCTGGGGGAGCTCGTTCGCAGCTCGTTCCCACAGCAATACTGTTCAATGTCCGTTCTTCTTATCACTCAATTTCATCTCATTGCTAGACAAAGTGTTGAAAAATGAAACCGACCTAATCTCAATTTTGTATCTTCTAGCTTTCATTCATTAGCTTCCACATTCCAGCTCAGTTGCTGTTGAATAGGCGATTAGTTCATATCCCAAGTCGATTTTTTTAGTGGTGACATTTGAACCACGGAACGATCCACATTCCACAAGCCATGATTACACTATCAAACTCCAAATGACCTGAACGTTGGTACTCGCCTGCACTGCGTGGAGACCAGAACAGAACGTGACCCGGCTCAGTGACGTGACCGCCGGGCGCCTCTGGTGCAGACAGAGGTCACATGACCGCCGGGAGCCTCTGGTGCCGACAGAGGTCACATGACCGCCGGGAGCCTCTGGTGCAGACAGAGATCACATGACCGCCGGGCGCATCTGGTGCACAGACAGAGGTCACATGACCGCCGGGAGCCTCTGGTGCACAGACAGAGGTCACGTGACCGCCGGTCGCCCGTGGTGCAGACAGAGGTCACGTGACCGCCGGGCGCCTCTGGTGCAGACAGAGGTCACGTGACCGCCGGGCGCCCGTGGTGCAGACAGAGGTCACGTGACCGCCGGGAGCCTCTGGTGCACAGACAGAGGTCACGTGACCGCCGGTCGCCCGTGGTGCAGACAGAGGTCACGTGACCGCCGGGCGCCTCTGGTGCAGACAGAGGTCACGTGACAGCCGGGCGCCCGTGGTGCAGACAGAGGTCACGTGACCGCCGGGAGCCTCTGGTGCACAGACAGAGGTCACGTGACCGCCGGGCGCCTCTGGTGCACAGACAGAGGTCACATGACCGCCGGGAGCCTCTGGTGCAGACAGAGGTCACGTGACCGCCGGTCGCCCGTGGTGCAGACAGAGGTCACGTGACCGCCGGGCGCCTCTGGTGCAGACAGAGGTCACGTGACCGCCGGGCGCCCGTGGTGCAGACAGAGGTCACATAACCGCCGGGAGCCTCTGGTGCACAGACAGAGGTCACGTGACCGCCGGTCGCCCGTGGTGCAGACAGAGGTCACGTGACCGCCGGGCGCCTCTGGTGCAGACAGAGGTCACGTGACAGCCGGGCGCCCGTGGTGCAGACAGAGGTCACGTGACCGCCGGGAGCCTCTGGTGCACAGACAGAGGTCACGTGACCGCCGGGCGCCTCTGGTGCACAGACAGAGGTCACATGACCGCCGGGAGCCTCTGGTGCAGACAGAGGTCACGTGACCGCCGGTCGCCCGTGGTGCAGACAGAGGTCACGTGACCGCCGGGCGCCTCTGGTGCAGACAGAGGTCACGTGACCGCCGGGCGCCCGTGGTGCTGTGGGTGGTCACAACAGTGAACGTGGATGGCGCTGTAGACGGACATGCTGGCACCAAAGTGGACATTTTGGCGCCTATGGGAGACATGTGCCCCCAGGGCATGTCCGCTTCCGATTTGGTGCTCTTTTTGGCGCCGTATGAGGACAATATTGTTATAATCCCTCAAACTCATCAGGGGTTGAATTTAAAGAGTGGAACACGCCACAAATGTAATGCTCAGGGCTTAGGCATAATTTTCATGGTACTTTCTTGTATGAGATAAGTCATTTAGGCACGGAAAACTCATTTCTGCTTAATGCTCCATAAATGGCGCCCGAAGCGGACATTTGGCGCCGTACGTGGACAATGCAGCATTATGCCAGCACAAAAAATTGGTTTCAAAATTAGACGATACTTTTTAACTTGCCAGAGCATTAGTGAAAATCCAGCTGTAGAAATCATGCCTGTGGGTTATTCGACCGTTTATTATCCACCCAATCGTGATCTGTGCTTGCCAGTTTCTGCTGAGGCAAAAGCAGCATTTTTGATTTCCAAGGTTCTGCTCAACATCCACATGGCTACATACAATCTATCCGCATGTTGCGGCTGCATCTGATCATATGGGAAATAATAGTTTAAACAACCATAATTGATGTGGAGCTACTAAAATCTGAATCGCCATCCTCTCAGCATGATTTTCCAGTTCCCCTCTTGCAAATTAGACAGATATTTTCGCCAAAATTTTGATAATTTGCAATACAGACTGTGACGGAGTCCGGAATAAGCGCCATTTCACGTCCCTCGTATAGCGCCAATTTGTCCTGATACGGCGCCAGCGGGTCCGCATACGGCGCCAATCGCGTGCCATGCTCCGTTGCAAATGAATATACATTTATGACCGAAATTTGAGAGGAGGAGGCTTTTCGGGTGGACATATTTGGACTTTTTAGACATGAAGCATGATTTTGATACATATTATCAGGTATCTAATGTCGCAGGATGTGCAAACAGCCATGCTCAGGTGTCCGACCAGAGCGCCAATTTAGAGTCCCCAGACAGCGCCAAGCGGATTTCACTGCGTCCTGGTACGGCGCCATTCACTACTGAAACGTTTTGAATAAGTGATGGACATACGTACCTGTGATGTAATAATCCATTTGGAAAATATTAACTCATCAAACGGAATAAGAGCGTCTCATTTCACAATAAAACGATTGAAACCGAAACTAGGCAGACTATTCTTGTATTTTAATAAATGAGTGCGTATAGTTTTTGCCGAGTGCCGCGGTACTTAGTGGCGTGATAACGCTGATAAGTGGCGTGCCCATCTCTAATATAAACAAACGATCGACATTTGCAAAGTGATTTGCTTTCCTTGGAGAGTCGAGGTCGTTTTAAATTGGAAGAGGAAGACGGAGGAAGCAACCGACATTTGACGATAATACGGAAATACGATATGCACGGTTTCTTTCTAACTACCTCAAGTATGAAGAAGTTACATGAGTTTACGGTGATTGAAACAAATGGAAACTAGTTGATGTTAATGCAATATCATAAAATTGCATGGCAGAGGCGGTTTCAGGGACTTGAAAAGGGGAGGTTTCCAGGAAGCATGCAACGCTTGGCGGGAAATCAATAGAGCGGTGTAAGGGGCATTTATAGCTATTAAGATGTAAAAGATAACTTATCCTTCCATTACTTGCGTAATTTATTACATATAGGGTTGCAGAGGCGTGTTCAGGCACATGAAAAGGGGGGTGACTGGCATGGTGATGACGATATGCCAGCGATTATGGCGCAATAGACGGTTAGTTTATAATTATATATGCACATATGAGGCCAAAAGAGGGAATGGAGTCATTCTTTTTGCAGAGGCGTGCTCAGGAATGTAAGAAAGGGGGTCATATTATTGCAAGGAAACTAAGATGCATGGGCCTACAATGACATAACATACTGCAGTTTTTGGATGAAACACGCACACGGTACTCTACCAACGATTATCAGATAATAGGTGAGTCCAGGTAGGGTAAAAAGTGGGGCAACCAATGTGATTTGAAGTTGTAAGTGAAATAGTCACTGTTGACTAGTCAGTATCATTATAGCGGAGAATATACCAATCAAAGGGTCTTGCACCTTCTCAGTTTGGATCCTGGATACGCCTATGATGAATTCAACATGGAAAAAGGAACTATCTACGATCAGTAACTTATTTATAGTGCTGGGTAGCAGCTTGTCCGTGGTTAATGCTTTCTCTATTTGACCCCCCCCCCCCTTTCGCTAACCTGGTACCGCTTATGGCAAAAATCAGTTTAATTAATGTTTTGTCTAATGTCACAATAATACACCATTTCATTTATAAAAACGACATCAAAAAACGGTTTTATTACGCATTTATTCACTCCATATTAAGTGACCCGCAAAGCCTATGATTTTTGAATTGTAAAAAGTCACCGCCATATATCAATCTACAATTCAAGTTCGATAGATCCCCATTTGTTGCGTTAAAATCGGTTAATAAACACGACAGCTGTGTTAGATCACAAACACCTCTAATATTTGTAGTTTTTGCCCACCTGTCAAAAATGTCGTATTTGTTTATTTTTTAGAAATGTACACCGTGTCGAGGGGAATCGAACGCCGTTGGATTTTTGCAAATCGGACGAGTAGATCTCGAGATCTCCGGGAAGGGGGGGGGGGGCGGAATCCCCCCTCCCCCGCCACTAATAGGGGTAGTCAGGCGACTGTCACTAATAGGGTAAATATAAACGGAAGGTATCTTAACAATGAATTTGTTGCAAGTGCTTTCGATTATTTTTCCTGTCGTTTCTGAATATCAGAGTTCCCGAAATATCTAGGTTCCTTTGGGGCGACTTAACCCTTGTCAGTGCAAGGGGGGGGATGTCACCCAGCTCGGTCTTTCGGGAATAAGTCGCGTAAATATCAACCGATTGCGATGCAATGTTAAAGTACCCTACTTTTTAACAATTAGACAAATACTCTTAACATTTCGAACTTCTAACTCTCATGACCCGTTACTAATTATATTTTTGCAAGGTCATGTCAGGCGCAACTGGCGTCCCGTGGTATCGATCCTTGAAACTTGTGCATTGCACAACCGACAGTCATTCCCAAAGACATTTCGGTTTCTGACTCGAATCATGATGCATAAACGAAAACCAACAGGCCCGAATACGACTCGTGTACACTCCCCGGTTCAACTAACGGGCCGAAAAACTGAACTTTTAGAGATATTAGGGCTCAATCCGGCCTTCACCTTCAGAGATCCCTCTCCTTCCTCCAGAGGGCCCACTCGGACCTCCATATGGCCCACCTTGACCTCCAGAATGCCCCTCTGGATACCATTGGACCCCCTCTGGCTTCAGAGAGTGCACTATGGCCTCCTGAGGGCCCACTCCAGCTTCCAGATGGCACTCTGGCTTCCAGGGGCCACTCTGGCTTCCAGTGGGCCCACTCTGACCTTCAAATGGTCCACTCTGGCCTCCAGGATGCCCACCCTGTCTTTCAGAGGGTCCCTCTGGTTTCACGACGGCCACTCTCGCTTTCAGAGGGCTCATTCTGACCTCCAGAGGTCCGGCTTCCAGAGGTCCCCATGTAGCCTCCAGATAGCATATTCTGACCTCCAGATAGCATATTCTGACCTCTAAAGGGCTCACTCCGGCCTCCACCTCCAGAGGGCCCACCGCTGCCACCACCTCCAGAGGGCCCACTTCAGCCTCCAGAGGGACAACTCTGACCTCTAGGTGGCCCTCTCTGGCCTCCAGTGTGCCACTCTGGCATTCACAGGGCCCTCTTCGGCCTCTATAGGGCCCCTCTGGATATCATTGAGCCCCTCTAGCGTCCAGAGGTCCCATCCTGACCTACAGGAGGATCACCACTCTGACCTCCAGATGCATCACCCTCATCACCATACTGCCCCTCTGGATTCCAGGGGCCCACTCTGACCTCCACAGGGCCCGCTGTGGCCTCCAGAGGAAACCCTGTCCTCCATAGGGCCCACTCCGACCTCTAGAGGGCCAACTCCGGCTTCCAGGGTGTTCACTCTGACCCCCCTCCCCCCCCCCCCCCCAGAGGGCCCTCTCCGACCTTCAGAGGGCCCATTTTGGCCTCGAGAGAGCTCGTTTTGGCCTCCGGGGGGACATTCTGGCTCCCAGTGGGCCTTCTCTGGCTCCTTTAGCGGGGGCCAAAAGATATGTTGGCCCCTTCATGGGCCTTTGGGGGGGGGGGGGCTTGCCCCGCATACCCCCCCCCTTACGACCGCCACTGGTCTCAAGGGCGCTATGTCGGTCTGAGAGGCTCTCTGTCGGTCTGAGAGGACACTGTGTCGGTCTGGGGGCCCTTAGTCGGCCTGATGGGTCCTCTATCGGCCTGAGGAATCCTCTATCGGCCTAAAAGGTCCTCTGGCCGCCTGATGTGGCCCTTGGCCAGCTTGAGGGGGCCCTTGGTCGGCCTAAAGGGCCCTCAGCCTGAGAAGCCCTCTGTCGGCCTGAGAGGGGGCCCTCTGTCGGCCTGAGGAGACTCTCTGACTGCCTGAGGGGACCTCTGCCAGCATGAGGGGGCCCTCTGTCCGTCTGTCGGCCTGAGGGGCCTTCTGTCGG
>JAXIVJ010008055.1:0-27500 GCA_036785665.1 Chirona hameri | reverse complement strand
ATTTCAAGTTTTGAGCTTATGTGAACTGACCTTGACCTGAGGGCCATTATATGGGGTCAGGTTGTGAAAATAGCTGCTACTATCGAATTATGCTTGTAAACTAACCGACAGAACATGTGTAGCATGGCTTTCGTAGACCTCTTGCCCAGGGCTGCGGAGTCCACATAATTTTAGCAACTCCGACTCCGACTCCGGCCTGAAAAAATCGACTCCGACTTCGACTCCAACTCTGACTCCGGTCTATATCCGTTATCCAACCGCATGCTAGAAAACAATATCTGCAATTGTGTCCTGTTTGTCTTTATTCTAAACAGTATGGAAAACAATAATACGCTGCGACCTGCCGGCCGCGCGGCTAGCCCCGTCGCACTCGCCTGCAGGCGGCGCAACCCGCGAAACAGGCACCGAGCGGCGAGCGCAGCCAGCCGCCGCCGGCCCAGCTCGCAGCAGCTGCAGGCTTCAGCCCCAGCTCGTTGCAGCTCGACTTCTCTGGAGCCGCTGCTGCTCCCGGATCCTGCGCTGTCTTACAGCTGGCCAGTCCGTGCGCCGCTCTCCGCGGCCTCGCCTTTGGCGATTAAGTCTACCAGTCAGGGGGTGTGGATTTCCGAAAAGCATTGTGGGTGCTCAAGGGCGGAAGTACGGGGGAGGGCATCGTCCCATGTCCATAAAAGACTGAAATCGACCGAAAGTTCCATTTTATTTTTATTTTTAAGTAAATCTAAACAACCTATAAAAAGTCAAGTTTGTTTTAAGCATAGTTAAGTGCACAAGCGAGCTAGATCTTTTGTGGTCGTGCCGCAGACACTGGTCACAATGATTGGCTGAGCAATTCAAAACTCACAGGACGTAATCAAGCAAGCCGTAATCAGGCCATAGCCATAAACTACGACTCCTGCCATACCTACGACTCTGCTAGCTATCTCGGATTTTGTCTTCTTCTATATCGGTGAACTAAGATCAGGCAAATGTGGTGGCCTTTCCATTATAAGTCAACTAAAAAATATACAAACGTTTTCGTATCAGAGGATACGCATTATATCAGAATAATTATTTTGAGATTATGTTATTATGGCTCATTCTTGATGACCCAAGCACAATTATTGCTCAGTGACCCCTACACGATCAAGTGAGGTAATCTGAGGTGACCAGCACTTATTAGCCAATAACTATTGATAGCATAACATGAAGATAAGAACGTGAGACCTGCACCACTTGTATACCTCGTCGAGACGCGTCCGATATTGCGCAGCACGACATATACCTGGTTCACCACATGACCTAAAATTGCCTTGACCTGAGGTTAAATTTTGAAGTTGACTTAGGTAACCTGGTCACCATGGTATGATTCGAATCTCCTTGCCGAAACGAGCACAATGACGTCAAAATGGGCGTCGTGTGACCATAAGAGTCGGTACGTCCAAAACCGCAATTATCATCAGATGACGTTAAAATTATTGCCATATCAGGCAGAAATCTACCGCTAGATGAGTAAACTATGGGTTATATTTTCCACTCATTTTTTCGGAAGGGGTGTAAAGTTAATGTCCCCATGCCGACGATTATTCTACCGACCAAAGTAATCGCCAATTGCCAAAAAGTTGACTCTGACTCCGACTCCGACTCCGGCCAAAACTGCCGACTCCAAGCGACTCCGAGGCCGACTTCGACTCCAACTCCACAGCCCTGCTGAGTCTTGTCAATAGTGACCTTTTGTGATCTGACCTTGACCTTGACCATTGCTTACAATTTCACTTTTGCTTATGCGGGATATGCATTATACCTTTGAGAGCACTTTGTGCGATAATATGTTGCAATCTAAGGCTTTGGATGGAGAATATGGCCCAAAACTCAAATATATTAATTTTGACCTTTGACCTTACCGTGACCTAACATGTGACCTTAATTTGAAAATCTCGCGTAAGCGTTAGATGCGACTCATTGAGAGCTTTCGAATGCCGTCTTGCGCGTCTCGCTGCAGTTATTGGTTCGGAAGATAACGAGGAGGGCAGAATCTTCCCCCAGTGTTCGGCCCCAGTGGGGAACGGGTTAGGTGATAATTAACAACTCCTCTCCCTTGTCAGCGACCTTTTCGCATTGAGCACCCCGCGCCATCCCCCCCCCCCCCCCCCCCCCGGTCAACAACTTTTCGCTTTGACGATCCGAAACTACCCCCCCCCCCCACTCAACGACTCATCGCGCTGACGACGAGGGGGGGGGGGGCAAAAAATTCGCCCCCGAGCCTGCAGCCCCCCTCAATGAAAATTCTGGATCCGCCCCTGCCAGGCGCGGAATAATTTTGGAGATGGGCACGTCCTCCGTCCCTCTGTGCCGAAACCCTTGCGCTAGTTAGGTGTCCTCGTACGGCGCCTGGCGCTGTACGAGGACATCCGCCAGTCCCCATACAGCGCCATAGCGCCAATGTCCTCGGGTTTCCGTGGATTACAAATTCATGAAAAAGATGGACATGGTGTTTTTCCTAAGAGACGTTCATGGCACACCGATGAATATAAATCATGCTTGAACATTTGTCTTTCAATAAATATATGTTTTATTAAGATTTGAGCCACATAACCACCTAAAATGGCCCCGCAAACACAGCGCCAATTTGTTCATAATGGGCGCCAAATGTCCGCTCCATGTTGTGATACTGTGCCGCAGAGCACAATTGGCGCCCAAAGAGTCCATCCACGGTCTAGGTAGCGCCTGCCGTGCAGTCCCGCGGCAGCCGCACCGGGAACGCAGTCAGGTGCGGTGGTGCACAGTGCCCACTTCCGCCCCAGAAACCTGAGTCCGGCGTCTAACAATGAGCCGGTGCGTCAGGTCGGCCGCCGGTGCGTCAGGTCGGCCGCCAGAATGGCACGTCAGTCAGCTCACTCCCACTGGCACCTCTTCCGGGCGAGTTTTTACCGGATCAGGACATCAAACCCCTCCCGTTTATCCCTGTGGGAAGGCCTCCAGTTTCAGCCGAAATCCGCGTGTCACCGGAAGAGATTGACACGCCTGCGGAACGCCAGACAACTAGTGCATTGACATTGAGATAGTGAAAGCGTCCATGCGACTCAAGCGTTCTTTTTTAGACACGCGTGAGCCATTCGATATTGGCTTTTGGCGTAGTCACGTCAACGGGACATCATCCAACTGGTCAACATGTGTATTGTGTAGTCCACCGCAGCCAGTGGTGGAACCTTATGAAATCGGTTGGGGGGGGGGGGGGGGCAACGGCCGAATGCTTAAGTTGAAACTACATGTCCAATACTATATATATATATATATATATATATATATATATATATATATATATATATATATATATATATATATATATATGCATATATAGTGTATAATTATTATATAATATTTTGATTATAAAACTATTAGAATTATAACAATAATTATGGAACCATTTTGTCCGTTTCATACAGGAAAAATACTCAAAACATTGTTTCCAATTTTCTTCTTTCAGCCCACAAAATTTACAAATTACTAGTTAACTGAAATTCATAGGTAAGCACTGACTGACTGGTCATATCATTCTTTTTTTAAGGACAGCAACACAATTTCGAAGCCGTTAAATGTTAAATAATCGCCATCGGTGGCCAATTAAAAATGCGTCTGAAAAATGCGCTGTGGTTCGCTATGACCCACTGTTATCCACTGTGGTTCGCTCAGATTGTATTGACCACTACGGACCACAGTCCACTGTGGTCCGTAGTGGTCAGTAGTGGTAGTTGTGGTCTGCCATGATCTGCCGTGGTCTGCCGTGGTCCGTGTGCGGACGTGGTCCGTGGTCTGCCGTGGTCCGAGTGCGGCCGTGGTCGTGGGCGGCCGCGGTCCGAGTGCGGCCGTGGTCCGTGTGCGGCTGTGGTCCGTGTGCGGCAGTGGTCCGTGTGCGGCCGTGGTCCGTGGTCTGCCGTGGTCCGTGGTCTGCCGTGGTCCGTGTGCGGCCGCGGTTCGTGTGCAGCCGTGGTCCGTGTGCGGCCGCGGTCCGTGGTCTGCCGTGGTCCGTGTGCGGCCGTGGTCCGTGGTCTGCCGTGGTCCGTGTGCGGCCGTGGTCCGTGTGCGGCCGTGGTCCGTGGTCTGCCGTGGTCCGTGGTCTGCCGTGGTCCGTGTGCGGCCGTGGTCCGTGGTCTGCCGTGGTCCGTGTGCGGCCGTGGTCCGTGGTCTGCCGTGGTCCGTGTGCGACCGTGGTCCGTGGTCTGCCGTGGTCCGTGGTCTGCCGTGGTCCGTGTGCGGCCGTGGTCCGTGGTCTGACGTGGTCCGAGTGCGGCCGTGGTCCGTGGTCTGCCGTGGTCCGAGTGCGGCCGTGGTCCGTGGTCTGAAGTTGGTCCGTGTGCGGCCGTGGTCCGTGTGCGGCCGTGGTCCGTGTGCGGCCGTGGTCCGTGTGCGGCCCGTGGTCCGTGGTCTGCCGTGGTCCGTGTGCGGCCGTGGTCCGTGGTCTGCCGTGGTTCGTGTGCGGCCGTGGTCCGTGGTCTGCCGTGGTCCGTGTGCGGCCGTGGTCCGTGGTCTGCCGTGGTCCGTGTGCGGGCCGTGGTCCGTGTGCGGCCGTGGTCCGTGGTCTGACGTGGTCCGTGTGCGGCCGTGGTCCGTGGTCTGCCGTGGTCCGAGTGCGGCCGTGGTCCGTGGTCTGCCGTGGTCCGTGGTCTGCCGTGGTCCGTGTGCGGCCGTGGTCCGTGTGCGGCCGTGGTCCGTGGTCTGCCGTGGTCCGTGTGCGGCCGTGGTCCGTGGTTTGCCGTGGTCCGTGTGCGGCCGTGGTCCGTGGTCTGCCGTGGTCCGAGTGCGGCCGTGGTCCGTGGTCTGCCGTGGTCCGAGTGCGGCCGTGGTCCGTGGTCTGCCGTGGACCGTGGTCTGCCGTGGTCGCGTGTGCGGCCGTGGTTCGTGGTCTGCCGTGGTCCGTGTGCGGCCGTGGTCCGTGGTCTGCCGTGGTCCGAGTGCGGCCGTGGTCCGTGGTCTGCCGTGGTCCGAGTGCGGCCGTGGTCCGTGGTCTGCCGTGGTCCGTGGTCTGCCATGGTCCGTGTGGGCGGCCGTGGTCCGTGGTCTGCCGTGGTCCGTGTGCGGCCGTGGTCCGTGGTCTGCCGTGGTCCGAGTGCGGCCGTGGTCCGTGGTCTGCCGTGGTCCGAGTGCGGCCTGTGGTCCGTGGTCTGCCGTGGTCCGTGGTCTGCCGTGGTCCGTGTGCGGGCCGTGGTCCGTGGTCTGCCGTGGTCCGTGGTGCAGCCGTGGTCCGTGGTCTGCCGTGGTCCGAGTGCGGTCGTGGTCCGTGGTCTGCCGTGGTCTGTGGTCTGCCGTGGTCCGTGTGCGGCCGTGGTCCGTGCGCGGCCGTGGTCCGTGGTCTGCCGTGGTCCGTGTGCGGCCGTGGTCCGAGTGCGGGCCGTGGTCCGTGGTCTGCCGTGGTCCGAGTGCGGCCGTGGTCCGTGGTCTGCCGTGGTCCGAGTCGCGGCCGTGGTCCGTGGTCTGCCGTGGGTCCGAGTGCGACCGTGGTCCGTGGTCTGCCGTGGGTCCGAGTGCGGCCGTGGTCCGTGGTCTGCCGTGGTGCGAGTGCGGCCGTGGTCCGTGGTCTGCCGTGGTCCGAGTGCGGCCGTGGTCCGTGGTCTGCGTGGTCCGAGTGCGGCCGTGGTCCGTGGTCTGCCGTGGTCGAGTTGGCCGTGGTCCGTGGTCTGCCGTGGTCCGAGTGCGGCCGTGGTCCGTGGTCTGCCTCGTGGTCCGAGTGCGGCCGTGGTCCGTGGTCTGCCGTGGTACGAGTGCGGCCGTGGTCCGTGGTCTTGCCGTGGTCCGAGTGCGGCCGTGGTCCGTGGTCTGCCGTGGTCCGAGTGCGGCCGTGGTCCGTGGTCTGCCGTGGTCCGAGTGCGGCCGTGGTCCGTGGTCTGCCGTGGTCCGAGTGCGGCCGTGGTCCGTGGTCTGCGTGGTCCGAGTGCGGCCTGGTCGTGGTCTGCCGTGGTCCGAGTGCGGCCGTGGTCCGTGGTCAGCCGTGGTCCCGAGTGCGGGCCGTGGTCCGTGGTCCTGCCGTGGGTCCGAGTGCGGCCGTGGTCCGTGGTCTGCCGTGGTCCGAGTGCGGCCGTGGTCCGTGGTCTGCCGTGGTCCGAGTGCGGCCGTGGTCCGTGGTCTCCGGGGTCCGAGTGCGGCCGTGGTCCGTGGTCTGCCGTGGTCCGTGGTCTGCCGTGGTCCGTGGTCTGCCGTGGTCCGAGTGCGGCCGTGGTCCGTGGTCTGCCGTGGTCCGAGTGCGGCCGTGGTCCGTGGTCTGCCGTGGTCCGAGTGCGGCCGTGGTCCGTGGTCTGCCGTGGTCCGAGTGCGGCCGTGGTCCGTGGTCTGCCGTGGTCCGTGGTCTGCCGTGGTCCGTGGTCTGCCGTGGTCCGTGTGCGGCCGTGGTCCGTGGTCTGCCGTGGTCCGAGTGCGGCCGTGGTCCGTGGTCTGCCGTGGTCCGTGGTCTGCCGTGGTCCGAGTGCGGCCGTGGTCCGTGGTCTGCCGTGGTCCGAGTGCGGCCGTGGTCCGTGGTCTGCCGTGGTCCGTGGTCTGCCGTGGTCCGTGGTCTGCCGTGGTCCGTGTGCGGCCGTGGTCCGTGGTCTGCCGTGGTCCGAGTGCGGCCGTGGTCCGTGGTCTGCCGTGGTCCGTGGTCTGCCGTGGTCCGAGTGCGGCCGTGGTCCGTGGTCTGCCGTGGTCCGAGTGCGGCCGTGGTCCGTGGTCTGCCGTGGTCCGTGTGCGGCCGTGGTCCGTGGTCTGCCCGTGGTCCGAGTGCGGCCGTGGTCCGTGGTCTGCCGTGGTCCGAGTGCGGCCGTGGTCCGTGGTCTGCCGTGGTCCGAGTGCGGCCGTGGTCCGTGGTCTGCCGCGGTCCGAGTGCGGCCGTGGTCCGTGGTCTGCCGTGGTCCGAGTGCGGCCGTGGTCCATGGTCTGCCGTGGTCCGAGTGCGGCCGTGGTCCGTGGTCTGCCGTGGTCCGAGTGCGGCCGTGGTCCGTGGTCTGCCGTGGTCCGTGTGCGGCCGTGGTCCGTGGTCTGTCGTGGTCCGAGTGCGGCCGGTCGCCGCCGTGTCGTCCCGTGTCTGGCCACACCCGCCTGTCGCCGTCCTCCTCATTAGCCCGTCTGAGCGGCGACAGACGGACGGCAACCCATCAGCGGCGACATCGCGACATCAGCGGCCACATCGGGCCCGTGTCGCCCCTCTAATGGACTGCCGGACAGACTGCCGACTCCGTACCGCCGGCCGTCCGGGCCCGGCTCCCGCCCGGGACCGCTCAGTGGTGGCACATGTCGACCTGTCGGCAGATTCACCGACTTCGCCGCCACCGCCGCCCGCCGATCCCAATCGGTAGGCGCCGGGCGGGGGCGGGGTGGGTGCTCGTGAAGAGACGGCGCCGGGCGAGGTAGGGGGCGGGGGTCGTGAGGTAGAAGCCACCGATTACGACGTGTAGCCATCTGACGACGCCATTATTAGCCCTGATCGGAAGATGTCCAGAGTCCCATGATGGGGTCGCCTGCCAGCGAGTGACCGGTCAACAACTGGTCATCAGGTGGCCCGGTATTACGCTGCGGGGAGGGGGACAGCGAGGAGTCCACCGTAATTAGCGAAATAACGGTACTGGATCATTCGGGAGGAGACAAAGAAAATGTGTCGGTGGGTTAGTCACTAATGGCAATAATATGTTGCAAATGCTTCCTGCTGTAAAAACATCTCAAGCTAAGGGCGAGAAGACGGAGAGGCAGTCAGAGTCGGAGTGGGAGTCGGTCATTTCGGTAGGAGTCGAGGTCGGAGTCGGAATCAGTACAATTTTGCCGACTCAAGACTCCGACTGGCAGGTGCATGCAACATATTGGCGAAGAATTTGTTCAGGTTTATTTTAGTAGGCCGCCGGTGGCGATGACTAAACAACGGTTTTATGCCTTCGAATTTTGTTGCTGCGACTTTCCTCCCACACCATGATTTCTCATCAAAAGATGTGAAGCACCCTGGGCGAAGTAGATCCTCTGATAGTGGTGTGTGCCGCGGTTGCAGATATAAAATACCATCCCAAGGAATTTTGTCCACGGTCATAAGAAATCCACATGTTTCAAAAATCAAGCTTAAAGGCGATTTAAAAGCTTAAAGGCGTTAAACGGCCCCTGGTTATCTTCCGAACAAATAATCGCAGCGAGATTCCCAAGGCGGCAATCGATAGCTCTCAATGAGACAAATCTAAAACATACTTTAAAATTTCATATTGAGGTCACATGTCAGGTCACGGTCAGGTCAAAGGTCAAAATCGAGGTATTTGAGTGTATGGGCCGTACTTGCTATCCAAAGCCTTCGATAGCGACCATTATCACTCAAAGTGCTCTCAAATGTATAGTACACATTCTTCAGGAGCTAAAGTGCGATTTTTGGCAAAGGTTAATGTCAAGATCAGGTCACAAATCACAAAAGGTCACTATGCGCAAAATATCTACGAAAGTCATGCGACATATGTTTTATGTTTTTTTACACGTATAATTCGATAGTGATAGTCATTTTACCACCTGACTTCATTTAAGTGAAGTTGGTGTCAAACTCAGGTCAAGGTCAGGTCACATAAAGTCAAAATTCGAGATTGATAAATCTAAATAAAAAGGCATGTTTCTAGACCAGTTTTGCCTCCCAAATGCAGTGGTGACGTTTATTTTTTCGTAGCTGAGGCCATTCTTTTTTTAAAAAAAATCGAGCCAGCGGCTCGATTTTAAAAATAAGAATGACCTCAGGTCATTAAAAACAAAAACAAAACGCAATTTCGAGAAGAAAAAAAATACTTCAGCGTCCCCCTACCTTAGAAGCCATAAGTTAGTCAAAAATAGAGATATTATTTTGCAATTTGGTTTGCAAATTTTTCATATGTGGTTCTCTGTTATATATTCCGTTTTTGTATATCTTCGAAAAGGAGAAGTATTCACATTCACATGTATATAGACAAAGAAGAAGTATTATCCTCAGACTTTTGTTTGATTTGATTTGATTTGAGTTTGATACAATTCAAATAGAAGAGGGGGTAAAACCTATCACAAATCCGAGATAGCCATTTTGTAGCCCTTGCCATTTGTCATCTTCTCACGTTTTTCGATTGCATTGTACTAACAAAATGACATTTGTACGGTCTGTTAAAGTTTAGCTAATTTTGTCGTCAAACTCGTGTGTAGTGACTTCACTAAATTCTTTATATCTCGAAGGAAAAAATAGACGAAATTGATCCATTGTTTTATCACAGAAGACGTAAAATTGATGTAGGAGAAGGTATCCTAAGTTTCCCGTTGATATCTCTATTGTCTTGTGAGTTATTGCGAAAGTTCGTCAGGGGGGGTGTTAACCCGCCATTGACTGGGGGTGTTTAACTTCCCCTGATGAATTTTCGTAATAGCTCCAAAACCAATAACGCTATCACCATGAAACTTCGGTTACCTTCATATAAATCAATGATACGTCCTGTGTCTAACAATGAAGCAATTTCATCAACAAAATTTCGAGTTATAGCGAATTTGGGACGTCACTACTCACGAGTTTTACACCAAAATCAGCTAAACTTTGCCAGGCCGTAGAAATGCTATATTTAAAGCAAAATGCAAGCGAAAAGCGCCAAAAGATAGTAAATTGCAAGGGCTACAGACTTACGATCTCGTATTTGTGGAAGTTTTGGTTTTTGACCCCCCCAAAAAAAAAATGCCATCAATATGTACATTCTCGAATTTTTTTTTTTTAACTGAAGATATGTTAAGAAACTACATGTGGACAATACCCAAACAAAATTTTAATGCAATATCTTTATTTTTGACTGACTTATCGCTCCCTAAGTATGAGTAACTCATGACGTCATATTTCGAAATTGCGTTTTGGGGATTTTATTGACCAGAGAGACAAAACAATGCCAACAATGTATTCCTGAGACCAAACTGGTCCAGAAACATGCCTTTTTTATTTAGATTCCTCAATTTCAAATTTTGACCTTCAGTGACCTGAACTTGACCTGAACTGGACACAAACTTCCCGTAAAGGAAGTCAGGTGGTAAAATGACTATCACTATTGAATTATACGTGGAAAATAACCCATAAATATGTGTCGTATGATTTTCGTAGATATTTTGCACGTAGTGACCTTTTGTGACCTGACCTTGACCTTGACCTTTGCCAACAATCTCACTTTAGCTCATGCGGGATGTTTATCATACCTTTGGCAGCACTTTGGGTGATGATGGTTGTAATTGAAGGCTTTGGATGGGAAGTATGGCTCATAAACTAAAATATGTCGATTTTGACCTTTGACCTGACCGTGACCTGACATATGACCTCACTTTGACATTTTTTTAGTATACTTTAGATTTGTCTCATTGAGAGCTTTCGAATGCCGCGTTGTGCGTCTCGCTGCGATCATTGGTTCGGACGATAACCAGGGGAGCGTTTAACGCTCCCCCCCCCCCCTACCCAGTGAATGACGTTCGGCAGAGACCCCAGTCATGCCGGGTTAACCCCCCCCCCCCCCCCCCCCCTTCCAGTCAATGGCGGGTTAACGGAGCTGAACTGTTTTCAGATTGTAGCTTAGTGGATAATATATTGCTTAGGCACAAAATCATTCCGGTGCGGTATCTAGCGAGCGCGTGGCTGGTGACCAAAGTTCCTATACGGGGTGTCCAATAAGTTTATCCTCACTTTATATATGCAAAGAAAAGAGGGTGCGTTTTGCTCAGAGCCGTTTATTTACTGTCCGATGTCCTCTCCCTTTAACGTTAAACATTTTCACACTCGCTGTGGCATGCTCGCCCCCAGGTTACGCAGGTGGAGGGCTTGATGTTTGCACATGCTGACTTGAGCAGCGCTGTCAGTTGTTCGACGCTGGAGCAGGGTTCTGCTTCAGCGAGTTGCGCTTTCAGGATTCCCCATAGATTTTGACCCCCATAGATTTGTAGGTTTAACATGGGGCGGCCGAGGTTTTCGAACGTTCAAAATACGGGCGAAAATGGTTACAATCTCGGACGCATATCTCACCAACAGATCGGGATGAAGCTTGCACACTTTTGTAGAGGAAAGAACGGCGAATAGTGTTATACCAGATGTGGGTCTCTGCGCGAGGCGGGGCACGCGCCAGTAAGCTTTGACTGTGGATTCGGCGATTTTCGGGCGTTTTTTTTATTCACATCACGGGAACCAAAAAAGGCTAAAGGTATGAAAACAACTTCATAGCATATATGAAAAACTCTTCTGCAAATGTTAATTAAATATGAGGCTGTTCAGCTGATGGCTTTATTAATTATCGAGTGGAAAGCCTACAATTTTCCGTGTTGGATGTCTAGCCTGCTTCATCACTCCCTGGACAGCAAATGGAGCGGTATTGTTCACTGAAACATACGACATTGAAAAATCCACACAATTTGGTCCCATATTCACCCATAACACGCACATTTGCGTCCATATCCTACTGATAAACAGAGTTTCCGTGAACCCTTGCAGGGTCCAATTTCATCGCGAAACAAGTTCATCGCGAAACTTGCAGGGTCCAATTTCATTTCCTCCTCGGTCATTTCTGGCCATAGTGATCAGCAAAATTGAAGAGAACGCGTGCTATACTGGCAGCAATAGATCCTCCATTTTAAAATGCAACCAACCAGTAAGGCGCCGTAGTGGGCGATGAACGAGCGAGCGCGAACGAAATGTATGGTGAATTTCAACTCGATCGGGCAAGTAGTTTCTGAGATACAAAAAAGGGTGAGCACATGCGCACGTGCAGAGGCACCCACCCCTGACGTGCAGGGAAGTAGCGGCTGAGAGGTCCCTAACCACACACCAAATTTGAACACAATCGGCTCAGCCGTTCCTGAGATATAGAATGGGGGTGTGCACGTGCGCACGTGCAGGGGCACACCACCCCTAACTTGTGGGAAAGTGGTGACTGAGAGGTCCCCACCCACACACCAAATGTACACACAATCTGCCCAGCCGTTGCGGAGTTTTTGCGAGAAAACCATTTTTCAACACCCCTCACGCGGCACGCGCCACGCGCAGTGGTAGTCACCCACATGCGTCGGCACTGGTCTCAAACAGGTTAGGTTGGATGGGGCTACTCAACAAAGAAACCTGCTTGTCAATCGGACGTGCGGTTGCAGAGATATTAGCTTCTCAAAAGCGTCGCCACTGGCTCGGGCCGGGCCGGGCCGGGCCGCTCATATTCATATTTTTCCCATATACCAAGGAAGGACGAGCGAGCGCTTCGCGCTCGCTCGTAATAAGGCAAACATCTGTGAAGTAAACCCGCCTCCGTCTGACGCTTGCCCATGCATGCAATCACTAGTAACTTGGGCTGCTTAGAGATAGGAGTCGATTTCGAATTCAGAGTCGGAGTCGGACTCGACTCCGGAGGGTCGGAGTCGGAGTAGGACTCAGAGTCGCCTGAAAACCGAACGACTCCGCACCCTTGCTCAAGCTGCTGATCAACAGATCTCAAACTATCAGTGCAGAGCGGCCATATCGCCCCTTATACAATTATATAATAATGCATGGTATGGTTTATATATATTATTCCTCATCATAATGTAACTATTCATTGTATAATGCATTTCAAGTGTAAGAAAAATTAACTATGACCGAACTCTTTTATCACAATAGCAAGTTACAACAGCAAGAGGTACAATTTTATGCACAATTAATGTGAACGCAAAAGAGCATTATTTGTGCCAAAACTCAATTCATGTAAATGTTGCATGATAGAACAATAAAGTGTAGAAATGCAATTTCAGCATGACAAAAATATATTGCAAGGGTTTGAAATGGAATAGCGTGTCTAATTTGATCTGCTAACCAATTTGGTTAATTTTAGCTTTCACTGTTAATTAATACAGCACGAGTTGAATCTGAAAGATAACTTGATCCTTATGTATTTTAACCGACAATCCAGTTAATTTGTGCTTGACGCGTTAAAGTACACGATTTCATGTAGAAGCTACGTCTGAAATACTTAAGGTCTATCTTGCTGAACAGTTTCGGCTTTTAAAAAAAAAATACCAAAGTTGGGGATATTAACAATCAGACTTAGTCATTTATGTTTTGATTTTTTACCTGTGAACGAACAATATTAGCTCACCTAAAAATATCACAATTGAGCATGAACGATTTTCGCAAAAACACAGCGCAACATCGAATAAACTAAAAGTACCTATTTATGTGATATACATCATAAGCACTTCTTTCAGCATTACAAAAATACTAATGGGCGCCATAGCCTTGTAGCTGCGGTGCTCTTATGCCCAAATAGTAATCATCATCATCATCATCATCACAAAAATACTAACACTATGGCTCATCACAATACCTTTTGCCATGAATTGCTTTCGAAGTCTGTTCCAAGGAATTTACGGACTGGCCCGCAAACCAGTGTCATAAATGTTACGCAGGAAGTGTTAATTTTGATAGCATCATAGAAGCATGCAATCGTAGATGTATTTGTAACGAATGTAATTGTAGATTTGTAGAGTAAATTTCACTTTTTCCAACATCTTCTAAATGGATTATACTATTTAACCATCAGCAGCCTATTGCTGGTGTAGGCTAAGCGTCCAAAGCCATGCTATAATCAAATCACTATCTATGATCAAGTACCCTTCACCCCATGAACAAGCAAAGCCTATGTATGCGTACACATTTTTCGATACCCATTGTATAAATCTTAAATATGCATCACATGTCTCCCGCAATACCATCCCCCCCACATCCCTCTCTCTCCCTCTCTCCTCTCCGTCAGCTTATGATTCACACTCACACACACACACACCCCTCTCTCTCCCTCTCCACACAGTTCAGTTCGCAGGGCACCCAGCCTCCTGATTGGAGAACACAGCAGGAGACGGGCTCCCGCTCACCAGGTACAAATTAGCATTAGCAGTAGACTGTAAAATTCTCCTAGATTTGAATTTCAAGGAATTCCGGAGATTCCACTCATTCATCCACTGAAAGACACGCACTGGCGGCATCACGCCCGTAGTGCTTTACAGTGAAGTGAGATAAGGAACGATGAGAGGACTCGGCGTATGCGCTGAGTGAAGTAAGATGAGGAACGATGAGAGGACTCGGCGTATGCGCTGAGTGAAGTGAGATGAGGAACGATGAGAGGACTCTGCGTATGCGCTGAGTGAAGTGAGATGAGGAACGATGAGAGGACTCGGCGTATGCGCTGAGTGAAGTGAGATGAGGAACGATGAGAGGACTCGGCGTATGCGCTGGCTACTACTTCATTATCACCCACATATAACTTATATTTAATTTAGGAACACTTATTACATTTCTAATATTCCCTGATGTAAGCTAGTATTCAATTACCAACGAATATCTTCACTTTGCGGATTATTGTTGTCTGCTGAAGGCAGTCTACATGTCATCATGTCATGTCAGTGACGCTTCATCCAACTTAAAAAGGTAATATTAAGATCGCAATTGAAGCAGGGATTTGTATCACGGCCTGTGCAGCGAGTAACTTAACATATCTTGACTGTGGTACTAAGTTTGCAATATTTACAATATGTAGTAATACGCAGCTTTTTCGATTACACGGATCTCAATTATTTTCTAAAATTATATTATTAGCCGGCTGGTATCCAGTTTAAGGATGGTTTACTATGAACATAAAGGTGTCGAATAATGAAACATGTGTGTATGCTTTGGCAAATTGTGTTAAATTATGACGAAAATGAAGGGAGATTAAGCGAACGTTATTAAAGAGTATCGTTAAGATTCTGCAATCTGCAATCAAAACATAATGTGTCACTTAAACAACATCAATCCACATAAATGCTTTGTATCGTATTGCTTACGTGCATTGAATAAATGCAAACCTAAATTGTATTGGATGTAGCCACTAGCGAGCATTCTCTGGAGCCAGGAGATTGAGTATAGGACTGAATGCGCGAGCGTATTCTGTAACGTGCCAAATATGCATTGCTTTGTAATATGTTGAGCGGCCGTGTGCGGCACACCTCGTCCCTGATCTCTGGCATGAGGAGAGGCTCGCGGCTTCTCACTGTCACGTCTGATTTCTTTTGGACACCACACCAGCTCAGCCAGCGAATAATGCACTCAAGTGGCTGTGATTTTTGTCGTTTCGCTTCGGACGCATGCCAGGAATTTGCTCCCAAATATTTGACAGACTCGACAAAGCGGCCCTTGGACCAACAATTCGGTCAGCGGCTGACACCGACGCCGAATCCGATCAGTGTTTCCGAGCGGCCGCACGCCACTCGGCGGCCGATACACCGGCCAATTAGCCGGAACACTGGCGGCCAGCGCGGTGGGCACCGGCCGCCCACCGGCCCGCCGCGGAATGCCCAAATCCGGTGACAAACACCACGCTCAAAACGGCCGCACGTCAATGTTGTGACCGCGCATTTTCCGCTGCGCGCGCGCGTGTAATGAACACGGTGGCTTCTAATTGTGCGCGGTCGGCGCGGCGCGGCCGGCCTTTCACCAAGTCACATTCCTGGCGGCGGCAATCCACATTTTGTCGCCGGATTAGCCGTGTTTTTTGTGTTGCGGGCGGCCGGGCGGGGCGCGCGGTACGCCGCTTTGTCCGCCGGGTGGCCGCCGGGAGGCCGCACCAGACCATAACTCGGCAGACATTTGTTCACAAATCTAATCTAGTTGACATGATGACAAAGGCGCGGCGGCCAATATCGCTGCATTCGGCGGTGCCGTGTCGGTTCATAATCGGCCCGCGACGCGGCCGGCCGCCGCTTATTGGGCTCGTCCGTCGGCGGCGACAAAGGAGCTCTGTCGTCGGCGGGCGGCCGCAGATTGTTTGCTGTTCATGCACCTGTTACGATGGTCGGTGAGGGGGCCCAGCCGCGGGCCGAGAGATGGACGGGCCGCGTTATGAGATGGTACGGAGACCGGTGGGAGTGGCCGCGCGCCCTGCCGAGATGAACGACAGAGACGAGCGCTGCGAGAGAGAGACGAGGAGAGACGGAGGAGACCCAGAGAAACGTCGACGAGCCGCGGACAGTGGAAAGGAAAGGCTGCAGAATAAAGAGCCGAGCTTGGCGATTTGGGCAAAAGATCTGAGCTGGAGGATCATTTGACCAGCCACATCGATTCCCATTGTGGAAAGATGACTACTTTAGATGTCCTGTGGCACAAAAGATAAAGTCTCATTCCTTCTGGAAGTAAGGAGGAAAGACAAAGTGTGATGTTCGAGATCTTTGTGTTTACCAGACAGGTGGCGGAAAGGCATGCATTTGTAACCAATTTAGGTGCATACGTTGATTAGACATGTTTCGGTCAATGAAACAGACTTTACCGGAGCATTTGCTTTCGCTGTTTTTCAGAAGCCTTGTTACTTTTTTAGCATTGTAGGTGCTCGGTGGGCCGTTCAGTAACCTTTTTCTGAAAATCCCTACCTAAAGTTTATTTTCGAAGTCTCCACTATCATTTAACTTGTCGTGACAAAACTTTGCGTAACATGATCCACCATGATCGACGTTTAACATAGTCATTGGCCTGGTGCGAGTGGTCCATGAGCGCGCGCATTAAAACTAAAATGCTGAATTGGCATTTTCTGTGAATAAGCGATTTCTGTTGTCAAAGCATGCACAAATTGTATGTTGCAAATTATACTAGTAAAGCATTCATGGCATGCAGCAGACGGAGAGAGTTATTGCATTTGTGTCCGGCAACTGATAGCATTGTTATTTGCTGCAAGTGAAGGATTACTTACCTGCACCTTGCTGTGGCTCTCAGTGAACAACACAGTATAAATCAGTACATAAGTAGATTTTGTTTCTGATTCCCACAAGATCGTTGCGGAGGTGAATTCGAAGTCAACGCACGTGCTTATCCCAGCCGGCATTTATTTTTGTTTCTGGTTCTCACAAGGTCGTTGCGGAGATGATTTCGAAGTCAACGCACGTGCTTATCCCAGCCGGCCGGCGCTATTACCGAGCGGGCGCGAAGCGCCCGTGAGGTTTCTCGTCAACCTACTAGACAAATTTACATTTGACCCGGTCCCAGTGATGGCCTACGTTACGCTACGGTATAGTTTTTGGTAACACGTAGCTCAAGAAATCGTTCCGTAACGTAATTGAAGTATTTCGTAGCGTACTACCGAAAAATATTCCAATAACGTAACTGCTACGCAAGCTATTTCGTAGCATAACCTCATGAGGGGGCGGCGCCACAGCGGGGAGGGGCCGAGGGTGGGCAAATATTGCGCCCCCGGACTTAAGGAGGCCCCATAAAAACAAAGGGAGGCCCCTCGCAAATATACATAAATACTGAGCAGTTCCTAAATACATAGACAATTGGAATGAGTTTCGAGTCGCTCCTTGAAATAACAACCAGTAGATGTTCGATTAGGCACCTAAAAAGATAAGCGTGACAAGTTCCAAGGAGGCCCTTAAAAAGACAATTGAGGCAAACTCCAAGAAGACCCTAAAAACAACCCACACAAGCTCCAAATATCTCCTAAAGAGATGAACGACCTAAGCACCAAGAAGGCCGCGAAAAGACAGCCGATACAAGCTCCAAAGATGCCCCTAAGAAGACAACCGATATTGACTCCACATATGCCCCTACGACAATAACCGGGAAAGCTGCTCATGGGATATTGCAGATGAGACTTCTAAAACCACAACTTATTCCTAGAAAGCCTCTAGAAAGGCAGTCGGGGAAATTTTTGACGAGGTACCTACGAAAATAGCAGGGAATTATTTTTATCAAATGGGTCCCTTGCCTTTGGTTTGTCCCTCCCCCACAAATCCATGGCGCTACCCTGCAGACTACATGTTGCTGATGGTAATGGGTATCTCATTGGTATCCTATATAGCCGAGGGTAACCTGATTGTTAAATTCTAACGTCTTATGGATTGGTGGTTAGATTACCGTTTCCCAGTGTTCCTGCAATTAATGCGCCATATAATATTGATTCAATTCGCCGTTGACTGGCGTCTCAGCCGGAGGTGGGCAAATCTTGCTCCTCAGTCGAGACGTGGATACTGTTTGTCACAAATATTTCGAAAATCCAAGAAATGTTGTTTAGCAAAAGCGGTGTGATATTTTTGAGCGGTGTGGTATTCTTTGAGTTTGTATAATGCCTAGACATTTACGGCTTATTTTACATGTAACTTAGTTTTCATCAAACTCGTCGATTTTGACGTCACTGCATTTGCAGTATCATAAAAGAAGTTCTCTACATTTTGTTGCAGTTTGAAATACTTTTTTTATAAATTAAGTCCGAATCATTTGAGTGAGCACATTTTTAAGTCAGGTCCTGCGCTAAGCAGAGCTTGTTACACAGGCCCTGTCCCAACCATCAGACCTCACCATTCCTGGTAACCGGCATAATTTAGAAGCAAAAGTTTTGCGTACCCGAACATACCCTTAAACAAGGTTAAGCCCCCCTTCTTGGACAACCCTTGGACAAGGTCCGCCCCGCCTTCTGGCTTCACCTGACCTGTGCGTGTGCGACGAGTGCGACCGCTGCCACCAGCCGCAGGCCATCTTAGTCAGGAACAAGTAGCGAGTGCCGGAGCGACTCGAACCCAGCCTGCCACACTGAGTGAGGTCTGCACTCTGAAGCCCAGCGCTCTCCCGTCTGAGCTACAGGGTCGGACAAGTTAAAACTAGATAAACTTGGGATCCTGATAGCTTTATTGATCTCTGATCTATTGCTATTGCGAATGGTTCTCAGGAGAAGGGCAATATTGACCCGCCAGTCAATGTCGTGTTAAGTGTCATACACCAGTAACAATCAGTAAGATTGCTGGTGCTAACAATCGGTGTTATCTATGGCAGTTGCATCAATTTTTTTAATTAAAATAATGATGATGGTTTCGGCTACGAATATCTTCGCAACTGTCTGTCACGAAATAAATGCATGACGGCTGGTTGATAGGAAAGTTAGAAATGTGGATAAACGAAAAAATCACCGTTACATACTGTTGATTTTCCTGGTATCTATTGTATCGTAGTACGATTATTCTAAGCTACGTTTAACGAAAAATAGCGTAATCGGTAACGTAGCAAAATATAACGTAACGTAATTCGGTAGCGTAGCTTTGGCCTAAAAACCATACGTAACGTAGCGTAATTCCGTAGCGTAGCGTAGCGTGGGCCATCACTGCGGCCGGCCCGACCCGGCCCAATCCGGCCCGACCCGGCCCGACCCGGCCATACAGACAGTTTTCGGAAGCTAATAACTTTGCAACCACTGCTCCGATTGAGATTGGGTTTTCACCATTGGATAGGTCCATCCAATCAAATTGTGTTTGGTATGGTGCGTTCTGCTAGAGGTGGTACCACAGCGCGTGGCAGATGGCACACGCGAACGTCGAAATGAACACAAAAACTTGAAAAAAATTATTGATCAAAAATGGCTGTATTATTCTAAGCATTAATTTATACGCTGACGCATGCAGCGCTCAGGACGTACTCCCTTTTGGGGCATTTGAGAAAGGAGATCATGAACAATTTAATACAACTTACTTTTATTTTGGCATGCATTGAGGCCCGACAATTTTTCTGGAGGACTAAAATGACTGTGTTACTACCACGTGTGCTTCCTAACCGTTTCATATTTCAAACCTGTTTTAGCTTTACCAGAGCGCGCTCGCTCGGTCATTGCTCAAAAAGGGTTTTACTGGTTTTAGTTTATTTATGGATGGTGATATACAAAATAATAAAATAAAACTTTCCCACGTAGCCTATTCCATGTGCTAATTTACGACACAATTATCAGTTATACCTTTGCATAATCAGTGCAGTGAAACGGGAGTTATCCCTGAAACCCATGCACGCAAGCAGGCAAGCTTGCAAGCATGCAAGCAAGCATTCAAGCAAGATGAAGACGGATTTCGGCCCACCTGTAAGATTACGTTCGTTCGAACGCTTCGCGTTCTCACTCACTGCGTCTGAGAGAAAAAAGTATTTAATTATTGTACTATTAAGGCATGCATGGCATGAAGGAGACGGAGCGAGTTATTGCATTTGTGTCCGGCAACTGATAAACATTGTTGTTTGCTGCAATAGTAAAGGATTACTTACCTGCAACTTCCTGTGGCTCTCAGTGAACAACGCCGTTATAGACAGCTGAGTATGGCTGCCTGAAGAATGATGCTTGGTGCAGGCTATCCGATAAGTATATAATGCGAAGCTGTGAACATATTCTAAGCCGGCGAAATGTAGCTAAGCATAATTTGTTTCTGGCAAACAATTAACTAATTGATGAAGTCAGTTCGTCAATTTACATGGTGTGAGCGATAAATACGAGAAGATTTAGTAAACAACGATGAGCATCGGGAAACTAACTCCATTGTCACTGTATGAATGAATGAAAGCCAGCCTTCTGGGGCCTCGTCTGGTCCATCCTCCTCCCAGACCTTTGGGGGCATTCGTCTAAATTCCCAAGCTCACGAGTTCACGAAGCTAAACCTGCCGCGCGACGCCAGCGGAGGTGGGGGGGGTCTGCAGAAACTGCACCACATGAGATGGTACGATAGCGGATACCGACCCCCCCCCCCCCCCGTCAGCTGGGTACAGCGCGCGTGCTGAGCAGTCCATGACCGGAGAGCGGGGCTGTAGGCCGCAGTAGCGCAGTAGTATACCCTGAGCCAGTTACCTCGGCAGAAGAGCCGGCTGACGTGATGTGAACTGGTCTTAAAGGAAATAGTTCACCTTCGGAAAATTTTCAGAACACGATTTTAGTATATTTTTAATACAGTTTTTTTTCTTTTCAAAAATGGTCCTACATCGCGCCAATTCGGGACAGAAGGTTGTAAATTATTCATGTTATGGTGTGCGTTATTGGTCTGCGCATACTCCATGGCAGTGCTGGCACTCTCAGACGGTACGGTATATCATATATGCGCCGCATTCCTTCGCCAAAAAGTCAAATATCTTCGGCTGGAGAGTCTTTTCAGCCAAGAAAAGTTGCAGATAAGGATTTCTCAACACAGGCTACAAAACTGCTATTTCAGTTCAAAATCCCATGTTGAAGGTGAACTATTTCCTTTAAAGGAGAGGCAAGGTTCCCACACGATTTAAAAGCATCTTCACCTCCAAATGAGGACCGCTCCCAGCCAACTTTTCTTTTCCTGGACATGAAAACGCCCATATATAGATCGTGTATGTGCCTTGCCATGTCCGTACCCGAAGCCAGTTCATTAACCTCCTTAAGGCCTTATTCGATTCACGGAAAGAAATCTAGGTAAAACAATGAATTCAATGGAAATAGCCAATGACAGTGAAAGAGCATGAAATAAATCAGTCTAGAAAGACATCACATGAACAAAATTAAGCGCGTATGGGTCCGGAGCAAATCCAAAAATATATGTTCTAAGATGGTCGTCTAATATATAGCCCGGTAACGTGAGTCAGCCCGGGACGGGCGTTGGCGCTGGGACGGGCGCAGGGCCGCTTCCCGGGTCGGTGCACGTGTGGTCGGCAGCGGGCGTCACGTCACCCGAACTGTCCTGGGCTGACCCGCCGCCGGCCCCGGGGACTAGGCCGGGGACTCTGATGCCGAGAGGTGGTGACGGTGGCCGCAATTAATATCCAAATTGAAGTAGCTCTTTTCCGGGAAGAAGGTGAGCGAGAGTCGAAGGGTCTACAAGTGTTGGCAGCGGTGGGATTCGAACCCACGCCCTCTCGGACTGATGCCTAAAACTAATCCTATCTACCCTATCATAAACCTCCCTGGTCCTTACCCAGCCCGCACTCCGAAGCAGACCGTCGCCGATACTGGAGCTCAGGACTAGGTGACCTGTCGCCGGCGTGTCGGTTGACCTCTGACCTCTGGAGCCGCCCTCCAGATGACGCGCACGTTCTAACGACCGGCCGGGCGACACCGGCCATGGCACCGGACCCGGCTAACTGCCCGTCTCCAGCGGCCGGCCAGGCCCGCCGGCGCCGCTGCCGGCCCCGGCTCTCCCGCTGCATGGTGACGGCCACGGTACTGTGTGTATCGGAACAGGGGCTCAGATCGCGGCGACATGGATCGGAAGGCCCATGGATCATGCTACAGGTGACGCGTCGTGTTGCAGCCGAGGTGGATCAGATTGCCGCCTACTATGTACTACAATCGGTATTTGAATAGCATGCATCCATTCATTGCGACGTGGGTCGGATCTATGATTCAATTGTTCCCTGGATTATAACCTGCTCTGTGTTCAATCGTACCTGGTTATAGTGGACTCGATGTAACGAAAAGTACGACCAGAGTCGTCTAAAGACTGGTCAGCCTGTTTGAAGCTGTTCTACATCATATGATGCGGTACGTCACCAGCTACATCACTAGCGGTCACAGTGGCACACGGTGATACGGCATCACCTGGCCGTTACTGTGCGTACAGAGCACTGTGCTCCCAGCCGCTGAGGGCCGGGGACCGCCTCCCGCCGGACAGCACACTGCGCTCCCAGCCGCTGAGGGCCGGAGACCACCTCCCACCGGACAGCACACGGTAACGCTGAGGGCCGGGGACCATCTCCCGCCGGACAGCACACGGTAACGCTGAGGGCCGGGGACCACCTCCCACCGGACAGCACACGGTAACGCTGAGGGCCGGGGACCACCTCCCGCCGGACAGAGCACTGCGCTCCCAGCCGCTGAGGGCCGGGGACCACCTCCCGCCGGACAGAGCACTGCGCTCCCAGCCGCTGAGGGCCGGGGACCACCTCCCGCCGGACAGCACACGGTAACGTGAGGGCCGGGGACCACCTCCCGCCGGACAGCACACGGTAACGTGAGGGCCGGGGACCACCTCCCGCCGGACAGCACACGGTAACGCCGAGGGCCGGGGACCTCCTCCCACCGGACAGCACACGGTAACGCTGAGGGCCGGGGACCACCTCCCTCCGGACAGCACACGGTAACGCTGAGGGCCTGGGACCACCTCCCGCCAGACAGCACACGGTAACGCCGAGGGCCGGGGACCACCTCCCGCCGGACAGAGCACTGCGCTCCCAGCCGCTGAGGGCCGAGGACCACCTCCCGCCGGACAGAGCACTGCGCTCCCAGCCGCTGAGGGCCGGAGACCACCTCCCGCCGGACAGAGCACTGCGCTCCCAGCCGCTGAGGGCCGGGGACCACCTCCCGCCGGACAGAGCACTGCGCTCCCAGCCGCTGAGGGCCGGAGACCACCTCCCGCCGGACAGCACACGGTAACGTGAGGGCCGGGGACCACCTCCCGCCGGACAGCACACGGTAACGCCGAGGGCCCCTCCTCCCACCGGACAGCACACGGTAACGCTGAGGGCCGGGGACCATCTCCCTCCGGACAGCACACGGTAACGCTGAGGGCCTGGGACCACCTCCCGCCGGACAGCACACGGTAACGCCGAGGGCCGGGGACCACCTCCCGCCGGATAGCACACGATAACGCTGAGGGCCGGGGACCACCTGCCGCCGGACAGCACACGGTAACGCTGAGGGCCGGGGACCACCTCCCGCCGGACAGAGCACTGCGCTCCCAGCCGCTGAGGGCCGGGGACCACCTCCCGCCGGACAGAGCACTGCGCTCCCAGCCGCTGAGGGCCGGGGACCACCTCCCGCCGGACAGAGCACTGCGCTCCCAGCCGCTGAGGGCCGGGGACCACCTCCCGCCGGACAGCACACGGTAACGTGAGGGCCGGGGACCACCTCCCGCCGGACAGCACACGGTAACGCTGAGGGCCGGGGACCTCCTCCCACCGGGCAGCACACGGTAACGCCGAGGGCCGGGGACCACCTCCCTCTGGACAGCACACGGTAACGCTGAGCTGTGACCGCCCGTGGCAGATGATGTTATCTGTTGTCGAGCTGCACCATGACCTGTAAACATGGGCCATGCCGGTGGGCAGGCCTCAGCCAAGAGCCGACCCAGGCGGGTTGATCAGCACATGGCTCCCCGAACCGACGACATCGGCTGAAAAATTGACCTATATTTCATTATTTTGGAAAAATCAAAAGCAACTTTTACAAATGGAAGTGTTGAGATTGGAATGGAAGTGTGTTTCAAAGCAATTATTAATGCACAGGTAGCACATTTTGATGTTCGGAACATTATCAAAATTCCTGGCTTCCCAAACCAAATGGTGTGGTCGCTCTGGATTCGCCAGTTGGCAGTGGCCACAGGCAGCCACACACACACAGACACACAGGTAGTCCGAACCAAGACGGTTCCATATTGGCCCGGGGTAGGACCACGACCTGGAAGTGTCTATATTCGGAAGAACAATATGCACGGGGCATTGCTTTGGGGCGATGCCGGATCGAAGGTTGGTTGAGTCCGTTTTTGTTTTTTTTTAGAGAGAAAAAAAAAATATCAGTGTATACCTTTGTATAATCAGTGCAGTGAAACGGGAGTTATCCCTGAAACCCATCCATGCAAGCAAGCAAGCATGCATGCATGCATGCATTCAAGCAAGATTAAGACGGATTTCGGCCCATCTATAAGATTACGTTCGTTCGAACGCTTCGCGTTCTCACTCACTGCGTCTGATTGTTTTATTTTGTATGTATTCTATTATTTTGTATATATGTATTATATTGTTTTTATTATTATAATATTGTATTTTATATTATTATAATATTGTATTTTATATTATTATCATTATATTATATATGTTACAAATGAAGTCTCCGAAAGAAGCAAGAAAAGAGGCAAAGAAAGAAGCATCCCTTTGGAAATATATAATAAGGTGTTTTTTTACCCGGAGGGTGCTTAAAGGGAATGTTTCACCTTTTTGAAAGTTGTAAAATATACGCTGCTTGTAGTCTACAAAATAAGTGCTGCTGAAAACGATGGTGATATTTTTTATCTCGAAAAGTCACTTAACTTTATACAAATTAAGTTATTAAATTCTGGATGATGACGTCATAATTGAGCTATATACCGCCCATGATTGGCTGAAAAAGTATGATTTGCTGACAAAGTGGGCTGGCAGCCAATCAGCGGCGGCACTAGCATAGACCCCATTTTGCAAACTATAAATTAAATTGCTTAAAAACGGCTTCGTTTTCGGGAAAATGACCTTAGTATTTTCGACATTTCAATAACGGCCAAAAATAATGGCTATCTCAGTTCAAAGCCAATACAAAGGTGAAACATTCCCTTTAAGGGTTGAGCGCTAATGACTTATCTCCATCAGTATTTAGAAACACATAGAAGAGTGCATTGCCCCCGCCACATGTATGGATTTGATTTGATTGGGTTAATTATTGGAAGGTCATGCCGGTATTTGGATCGGACCTGGATCAAAACTTAATAAATTTGAATTGAATGTTACCCAAGTCATTCACGTGAAATGCCAATACAGCTACGAATCATACTATCATACTTATGTTTGCCCAGTTCACGTAATTTGCCCAGCCTTTAACACGCGCCCTGGAGGGGGGGGGGGGGGTGAAATCCACCCACCACTAAGGTTTTTCGAGGATAGCGGAAAAACGGTGGCGCTGTGCGCCGCCGTTTCTTTGCATACCTGTTTGAAAATCAACTACCCACATTATGTGCAATTCTTGACCTTAAGTCATCTCAGGTCAGGTCACCAGACTAGGTCACGTGATGACCCCATCTCCAAAAAGTGTGCGGTCGTACCACAGCCACAGTTTTTGGCCGATGGTTTTCAAACTTGCAGGACTTTATAAGGTCAAAGGTACCTACAATTTATTCATCTGGGATTGTTTTGTATATCGGTGACTTAAGGTCGGGTCAATTTCGTGACCTCCCCATTATAAGGAAATAGGGAAATATTCAAATTCTTCCTATTCCGAGGATACGCATGATATCAGTCTACTTCCTTCTGGATCATATTATAATAAGACATTCTTGATGATCCAGGTGCAATTTTCGTTCAGTGACCCCTACAGGGTCAGCCGAGGTCATTTGAGGTCACCAACACCTTTTTGTCAATAACTCTTGACAGAATGAATATAGAGAAATGAAACAAGTACCAATGTGTTTGTCTCGTTGAGAGACGTCTCTCAATATGAAACATGACCTACTTGGTTGCCACTTGACCTTGACCTGAGGTCAAGTTTATAAGTTGACCTTAACTGGTCAACATGGATATGATTAGAAACGCCTTAACGAGACAAACACGATGGCGTCAACGTTATTGCCTTATCTTGATTAGGTAAACATTATTTGCGAAAACTGTTTTGCCCAAAACAGCCTTTTTGACCTTCGATGACCTCTGGAGCCTAAGCGATTGAGCTGAGCTCAAATTTGAGGACACTTATTGGGATTGCATATTTCAAGAGCTTTCCATTACTTCTTTCTGTTTCTTCCTAGCTATCATAGTTTCCGAGATATTTAGGGGTTTCTGGAGCGAAGTCCTAAAACTGGGAAATCTGACCTTTGATGACTTCTGGTGACCTCAATATTGACCTGACCTAAAAAAAATAGCATAAACATTCGATAGATTTTGTCTCCAGCTATCTGACGCATTTTTCTGCTTGTTGCTACCTTGCGTGGTTTTCGAGATCCTGGGGGGTGAAATCCCCCCCCCCCCCTCCTGGACGTGAAATTATCAGTGGCCCTCCAGGGCGCGTGTTAACCATCGGGCTGTTTCAATGACTTTATAATTCATCGCCGTTGATTTCACTTTTAAATGTACCGTTACTATATCAATATATTGTTTCATCTTCAGTAAATTGTTAGTATAAATCACTGCCGCATCCAATTAAGATATCAGAACAACTTCCCTTATTGCTGTGTCAGATGCAACATTTATTTTAGCCCGGTCCCTCTTAAAATGTCCGGTTCCAACTCTGTCATGTCCAACTCTGCCAACTCTGCCAATGTCTGGCTCCAACTCTGCAATTGATCCTGTTAATGACTGGTCCAATCCAAGGACGGACTTCGCCATTGTAATTGCACGTATGATTAACCGAAGTATTCTCCTGCCTCCAGAACAAAGCTCGTGTCATAAAGACAGCGAAACACGCGTCTGCATTGTCTTTCTACAAAGTAATAATACAGCAGCGTCATTCTCCCGTCCCAGAGAAACAGGTCAGGCATGGTTGGCCCTCGCCCTTATTGAACATTCTTTTTCACTTGCTGATTTTGATTGCCGCTAAAGTTGCTCGTAAACACGACATTGATAACAAAATTTCCGGCCCGCTACCGGCAGCGGTACCTCAAACGGCGCTGCTCTCCTGATGCCTATGTCGCGCCAGTGACGTCACCGCGTCACCGCGCCAGTGACGCGCTCCGCTCCCCCCGGCCCGTTACAGATCAGTTAAGGTTTATTGAAAAGTTTTAGAGGCGGCGCGCCGATCAATTGTCTCGGCTCTAATTGCTGCGATATATCGGACGCCGCCGGCGGCACGCGCGGCCGCCTTTTTAGCGTCCGCCCCCCCCCCCCACCCCTCCCCTCCGCGGCCCCAACTTCATCGCATAATGAAATCATTTGCTCGGCGACCGGCTCATCGTGCGCTGCCGCCGCCGAGTGAACACACTTGCCCAGTGAATTTATTGGATCAAATTAAAGCCGGTAACAAGCCGGCCGCGGAAAAAGTCTCTGATCCGCGGATTAATTGGAATTCCAGACATTCCGGCGGGCGGCC